>VSMD01102523.1:0-83032 GCA_008750895.1 Mirza zaza | reverse complement strand
CCTCTGTGGAAAGCAATATGGAGATACCTTAAAGCGATACAAGTGAATCTACCATTTGACCCAGCAATCCCATTACTGGGCATCTACTCAAAAGATCCAATGACACTCTACAAAAAAGACACCTGCACTCGAATGTTTATAGCAGCACAATTCATAATCGCAAGGCTGTGGAAATAGCCCAAGTGCCCATCTATCCAAGAATGGATTAATAAAATGTGGTATATGTATACCATGGAGTACTATTCAGCTCTAAGAAACAACAGTGATATAGCACATCTTATATTTTCCTGGTTAGAGCTGGAACCCATACTACTAAGTGAAGTATCCCAAGAATGGAAAAACAAGCACCACATATATTCACCAGCAAACTGGTATTAACTGAGCAGCACCTAAGTGGACACATAGGTACTACAGTAATAGGGTATTGGGCAGAGGGGAGGGGGGAGGGGGGCGGGTATATACATACATAATGAGTGAGATGTGCACCATCTGGGGGATGGTCATGCTGGCAACTCAGACTTGTGGGGGAAGGGGGGAAAAGGGCATTTATTGAAACCTTAAAATCTGTACCCCCATAATATGCCAAAATAAAAAAAAAAACTTCAACTAGTTATGAAAATTTTTACAAAATATCTCTAAAGATAATAATACCTAACTACCAACAAATTTCACTTTGAGACATTAAAAAGTCACATTTTAATAGTTTTACTCTATGCTATATATCTAAAATCCTGATATTATGGTCTCTTATATTTAACTCCAAAATGACTAAAGGACTTTAGCATGCTCCAGAACTTAGTTGGGGAAAGAGAAGGCAAAAGGTGTACTACACCCCACATTATCATAACGAATGGGCCACCTAAGGGAGAGTCTTCTAGCACAGACCATTACTATGAGCTACATGCTCAAAGATAACATGGAGTTAAAATGAAAATAAGCGGCAATTATTTTTGCTTTAGAATTCACTGAGTCTTTTAATTTCTCATTATTTCAATACAATTTTAAGTCAATTTTTCACAAACATCTATGTTTTACTCCGCATAATTGAACCTAAGAGCATTTAAAAAGGGTATGAAAGATCTTCAGATCATTGAAGTGCATCCTAACTCCTCACACGTCAATAGATTCTGTGACCTCTGACCAGTCCGATTTGTTCTGAATGTCACTTTCTTGCTGTTCAAGCTGATAAAAATTCTAAAGCAGCATAACTGTAAATGCTTCTAGCTAAAGAAAAATCACCTGTGAATAAAACTATTGATTATATATCACCTTCTCAGAATTTCCAATTGAATTTTGTGCCAGATGAGATTAAAGAGAAAGTTCACACTGAGTTAGGGAATCTTTAAAAAATTGATAAACAATGTGCAGCCTCATGGTATGAGCTGTATGCTACTGAGTATCATATAGAAAAGTGTGGCGCTATCATAACTCCCAGAGAAGGCCTGGGAGCTCGCTCTCACTTAGCCTTTCTCCAGGCCTGGAATTTCTCTAGGTACTTACTTGTTCTCTAACTCACTGGGGACAGAGCAGATGATTCCTAAGACCTTTGCCAGAAAATGTGGTTGGCCAGGTTTTATTAATATCTAGTCCAACCAGGAAGGGGAACCAAATCAAAATACTGTCGATGTTACCCCACTCCTGGACCGGCTAGTGTTAGACACAGACAAAGAGAATGACATATTCATTCCTTGCAGAGTACCAGGCACTTTTGGATATGTATTCCATTTACTCCTTATAACTGCCCAGCATTTTTCAGATGGAGAAACTGAGGCTCAGAGAAATACTCTAAAGGTCACACAGCCTATAGATAGAAAAGCCAAAATTTAAACCCAAATCTGATTCCAAAGTTTGTGCATTTCCTACCAGGTCATTCTGCCTTTCAGTCTGAATGCTACAGACTCTGAATGCTACAGCTACATGTAGGCTTGCTCAGGCCAGCTATGGGACAAGAGCACTCTTCGAGTGAGTAGACTTTCTAACTTCCCAACCGCTCCGGGGCTGCCACAGAGCGCATCTCTGCTTCCAGACGCATCCCTAGGGCCAGGCACACCAGCCTGTCAACTGACACCTGTACAGAAACCACTCTAGCGAAGCTTCTTAAGGTTAACAGCCCTAAAATCAGCGCTAAACATAGAGAAGTTTTCTATCAAGAACCTACAAAGGCAGGGTTTTCCATTTACATGTAACTACGGATCTTCCCAGATCCATGTACAGGATGAAATTACAATGTGTGACCCCCTCCTCCTTGCTCGCATTCAGTCCTGTACGCACGCTCTCACTCTCTCGCGCGCGCTCTCTCTCACTCTCTCTCTCGCTCTGTCTTTCCTCATCAGCTTTAAGCTTTTGGTCTTTCTGATGTTTTGAACTAATGTAAACTCACAAATGTGAACATGCACCTTTTAGAGAACCCCTGAATATATTACTTCTCTTATATGTCTGATGTGAAAATTAAAATGTAGGATTCTCGAAAATTAGAGGGATTTTCTTCTAAAGAAGATGTTTAGCATAGTTTCTGAGAGTTTCAGATTCCTATGGTTGTTCAACAAATGACACACTTTTCCTGTTCATCTTTAAAATGTGACATTTCTGTCACTGGATGGAATAAATGATTTAGCACAATGTGTACATATATTTGTAGGTCATTATATAAAATATACATCACATTATGGATTTTATGTTAGTGATAGTGAGAACAATAGTAGTAAAGGACAGTAACATTTAGAAGCTGACTTCTCTCTCTACAGGCATCGGAAAGTATATAGCACCAGGGAACTCACATTATCCTAACATGGAGATGAATTTCAGGTATGCATGATGTGTGTGTGTGCGTCTGTGTGTGTCTGTGTGTGCATGTGTGTGCAGGGTGGGGAACATGAAAAGAAGTAGTTGGTAGAGAAGCTTCCCAGAGAAACAAGGCACACCTGACAAATTTGGTAACTCTGCCGTAAAACATGGATGACATGATACAAGCCTTACAACTCTTACCCAAGATTCCAGGATAGCCTACACATGTCCTCTCACTCAAAAGGATGTAACACTCTATTCACTAGCAGACGCCTAAAATACCTGTAAGATGACAGTTTGGCAGCTGGAGTTTTGCAGTCATGATAACAGAGCCACCTGGCCAAGCCAGGGAAGCGATGAGAGGAGAGATCTCTGTGGGTGCGGCAGTGTTGGGGAGCTCTAGGGTAGAGGGGCAGCAGGCCAGAGCCTTCCAGGAGCATCTCAGTAACTCCCTTGCAACTGAGGGCACATGACGATAAAGACTTTGTCACATACTAATCGCCAAAAGAAATATCTTAGAATTTCCTCAAGCTGCTTCTGAGTAGTTCATTGAGAAATACACGTGTTTTCATTCCTTAGTGGATATTTTTCTAATCTATTCTAATTTATAGGTAGTGAACATTATTAATAATTAACTGTGAAAGTTAACATTTTCCTAAAATATTCCCTGAATGAGTAGTTATAAATTTTGATTGAGATTCACAAAACACAAGTTGAGTCAATTTTTAAAATGGAATTCCTGAAAAGGCCTATTCTCCCCCAAGCAAATCACCAAAATGCCTCTGTAAATAAAGAGCTGAATCTAGCCTAATCAATGGCTGTGCCAAGTGACACAGGGAATCACAGAAGTGCTGGAGTGAGGAACACACATGTAAAATCGAGAGCACCGAGTTCCAAGTCACTGATTAATGTCAATAGCTGACCTCGATACCCTGGGGCAGCTTAGGCACCAGGAGAAAAGCACCAGCAGGAGGAGGTGACTTCAGAGAGGGGTAATCGGAACAGGGAAGTGGAAGACAATTAGCCAGTGGGTTGTTTGACAGGAAAGTATTCAAAGGAAGTCAAAAGTTTTGTGAGGCAAGTACACCACAATGGAACATGTTATATGGGATGACCTGTCACTGGAGAATGTATTGTCACTTTAGGCAATTAAAGAGCAATATTAACTGTTCTTTGTTGAGCTGTTATCACAATTGTGGTTGCCAGAAAGTGCTAGCACAACTCTCTAAATTGACAAAGTCATTTAGATCTCTGACTGAGGCAATTAGTTTCACTACATGATACTTTCTTATGGATGGCAAATCTGTGTCATTCCTTTTCAGATGGGACAAATGCTGTTTTTCCATTTAACCCACACACTGACAGGCACACAAAAGTTGTAGTTTTAAAGTATTTTGAAATATGGATTAAGATAACAGACTCGCATATGTCTTCACTGTGATTAATTTTAAATAAAAAGTTCATCCACAAAAACTTGACAGAATATTAGTATTGTTCACACAACTCTAAAAGGCACTACCTCTGTTTCAAGGTAGAAAGAAATTGCCTCAATAACTCAGAAACTCATCATTAAGACACCCAAGCAGGACTACTATTTATTTTAGTACACTCACATTCATATTTTATTCTCTTGAATTGAAAAAAACAATTTTTAAGAGAAATTATTTTGGAACCCTTACTAACTATAATTTTATCATCTCTCAAAATTTCAATTTACACACTCAGATTCAAGCTTATTTTTCTTTTCAGATGAAAATAGCATCTGCAGCAGGCGTCCGTATTACGCTGTGGAAGCGCATCAAAGAAACTCCGAGTGGCAACAGGATTGTCCTGGTGGCAGGAGGTCTCGAGCACCAGCAGGAATCCGGCACAGACCCACCTCCCGGCTCTTGATGACACCACCTCGGGGACCCTTAACCTTTGAAGAGGCCGAGTTTGCCCCGGCGCCCGTGCCTCGAGTGGGCAGACGTACCCTACGCCTGCGCGCCAGGGCGCGGGGACCTTGCCCGTTGTCACCACTCTGTGACTTTGTTCACATCGGACTCTCCAATGTGCCAGCACCCAAGCTGTACGGCGCCTCAGAAGCAATTGCTGAACTACTGAAAGGTGAGGATATTTGGCCCAAAGAGGGCACACAATGATATTTTTAAAGAACCATTAGAACAGTTACTATTCTTACATTAATGTTATATTTTCAAAATGTAGGTTCTCAAGCTAATATTCCAGAAAGGGTTCTCTCGGCTTCTGATCACTGCAAAATAAACACATCTGTGTCAAAGAGAAAGTTTCCTACTCAATGGAATCTTATTCAGATAACAAAACTAAGGTGGCCAAAGACTGCAGAGGCTTCAGAGGAGGATGTATATATCTCCCAACACACGTGTGCCTTGGAACAGAAGCATGAGAGTTCTGTCTTGAAGAAAATCACTCCCTACTTTGCATAAGCCTCTACATCCGATTAATATGAGAATATTATATCAAATTACTTAGTAAATTATGCTCCATAAATATAGTTGGAAGTTTAAATAGGTTATATATTCTATACCAATAACTCACTTAATTCAAATTTAGATACAGTATCTGTTAATTTTAAAAACTAATTAATATGTAAATATATACTCTAGAGAGAAGCAATTAAAAAAATAAAGCATTATGGGTCACGTGTATTAATTTGAAAATGGCTTTTCAAAGACTGCAGATCTTCTAAAGTCTATAAGCAGCTCTTGCTCCTGAGGACTCATACATTTGACTGAAATAAACACTATTCATAATTTAGATTATCTGTTGTATTACCCTGCATATTAATATCCAGGAAAGATACTGATAATTCTTACCTTAACTGCAGTCACATAATATTACTTGGGTATGAGTCTTTCTATTTAAGGTTTTCCTTTGAAAAATATTTAATCCTCAGTAGTTTTAATGCTGAAAAGGAAAAGCCACATTCTACTCTAGAGGAAAATAAATATTTTGTCTCATAACAGGTGGGTATTTCATTTTTAAAATTTGAGAGACAAAAATAGAGAGAAAAAATGAGCATAGAGATGGTTTGTTGGATTCAATGTAAAGAAAATAAAAATTAATTCAAAACGTGGGAGATTTCTTCCATAATACTTGCCTTTCATAAACAAATAACTGTATTTAAACATTTACTCATATTTGAACAGGTTAATAAGTCCTTCCCATGTTAATTTAAAAACATTGCTGTATTTTGTAACACAGTCACATATTTATTTTTTCTCTGATTAAAATGTTCATATGAGGAAGATAAGACTTTTATCACATACATTGTTATAAAAATTCATATACAGAACTTAAGAAAAATAAAGACTCTTATGCATTAATTTGCATCGTTAAAATTTATTGGATGCCTAATGGTTCACTGAGGCTTATTCAGATTTTTACTATATAAATAATGTTTACATCTTTCTATATATTTATGATGGTTCAACTTAGCAATGTTTTGACTGTAGAATGGGGCAAAAGCAATATATATTCAGTAGAAACCATACTTCAAATTTTGAATGTTGATCTTTCCCTAGGCTAGAGATATGTAGCACAATATTCTCTTGAAATGCTGGCAGTCAGCCATGAGATCACAAAAGGGTAAACAGCCAATGCTCTACAGTGTACTGTGTTGCCAGCATTTTTTGGAAGTTGTGTTTTGTGTTATTCCATCCCAGCTCGTCTACAAAATGCCCATCTGTGTCTACTGTTTCTGGTGAGATGGAAGAAGAAGAAGGCAGTTACTCTTGAGACGAAACTAAAGATAACCGCCCAGTGCGAAGGTGGCAAGCCAGAAATGGCCCTCACGTGAGCGTTAGCGCTTTGCAATCCACCATATCAACCACCTTAAAGGATAAGAAGCAAATCAGTGACGCAGAGAAATTGTTAGCATCAGTTAGATCCACTGTCATCACAAAGAAAAGAGGTTGGCCAATTGATAGTAGAAAAATTTCCTGTCACATGGATGGGAGACCAGATACAGAAGCATATACTGCTTAGCCTGCTGACCACACAGGCTAAGACGAGAAGTCTTTTCTATAAGCTGTAAGAGTGTGCCATGGATCCTACGTATATGCATATGTTTGTAATGAGTCATGGGTAGTCCGAACATTTCAGAAGGCATCATAATTTTCATAATGTGAAGGTTAATGGGGAGGCACCAAGTCCCAATACTGAAGGTACCACAGCTTTTAGGAAAAAAGCTACATGGGATATTCGTAGATGAGAAATATTTGCCATAACAAATATTTACTGTCAATGAAACAAGTTTGTTTTAGAAGTGTATGTGGGAGCATACATACCTTCATCAAGAGTCCAAGACAATGCCAGGATTTATGGCATTCACGGACTGTGTACCACTGCTTTTGGGTGGAAATGTTGCAGGGTTCAAATTAAAGCCTTTCCTAAATCTACCATTTGGAGAACCTGAGAGTGTTCAAGAATGTGGGCACGCATATACTTCCTGTTTATTATCACCATAACAAGAAAGCTTGTATAATACCAGCATTGTTTGAAATTGGCTTTTGAACTGTTTTATTCCACAGGCAAGAATATTGTACGCAAAACATTATTCCATTCAAGATTCTTCTGATCTTAGACAATGAATGCTCCAGGGCACTCACAGCATAGAAAGCCACATGCATCCCAATGTAAAGGTTGTTCATTTGCAGCCAAACACAACCACACTCATTTAACCAATGGACCAAGGTGCAATAGCTGCATTCAAAGCATACCAAACATTTGTGCAGGCTGTTGAAGCCACTGAATCTGGCCAAATGCTCCTAGAGCTCTGGAAATGCTTTAACATTCTGAATGCCGGAACATTGCTGCGGCATGGGAAGAAGTCACACAGCGGTGCATGAATGGCATTTGGAAGAAAATTTGGAAGACGTGTGAACACATTCAAAGGCTTTAACAAAGATTCTACTGTTGATGAAATAGTAAGTAACAACATTAGTACTTGGGAAACAGCTAGAATTAGACATGGATGAAGAGGATATTCATGAGATTGTTGGCACTGAGGCTGAAGAGCTTCCCAATGAGAGGCTGGTCAAACTGGGGGAAGAAAGAAGTTGAGGCAGAAGAAGAAGTTACATCGAGGCACCAAGAGTGTTCACAGCAAAGAAACTGGTGGAGGCATTTGCTGCTGTCACCCATGGTATGTGGCGTAAGAAGTCAGAAAAAATGGATGTCAATTATAAGTGATTCTCAAGAGCTGAGGGGGTGCTCTTGCTTAATATAGAGACATATATAATGAAAAGAAGAAAAAGTGTACAATCCACACTTGATATCTCCCTGAAGGACACTGTGCCTCTGAGCCATCAACAAGTGACAATGCTCCAGCACCTTCCGCCTGCCATTCCCGAGCCTCATCAGAAGAGAGAGAGGTTGCCACCTCTCGCTGCAGCATCCTGTCATCCGGCAATCAGTGTTTGTTCAATGCTTCAAACATTGTGCAGGCCCAGGGAGCTTTCAGCTGTTCGCATGAGTGGTGAGTAGCCATTCAACCATTCTGTTTTTCACTTTTGGTATGGTATTCAATAAATGACACTAACTAGTCAATGCTTTATTATAAAATAGGCTCTGTGTTAGATGATTCTGCCCAACTGTAGGCTAAAGTAAGTATCCTGAGCACATTTAAGATAGGGTAGGCTAAGCTATGCTCAGTAAGTTAGGTGTATTAAATACATTTTCAACTTACAGTATTTTCAAATCACAATGGATTTATTGGGACATAATCTCATTGTAAGTTGAGGAGCATCTGTAAATATTTGACTGTATCCCTATTTTTTTATGATACAACACTGAACTGAAGTGTTATTCTAATTATAAATTTTATGTGTATTTATATATATTTATTTATATTGCAGTATACAAGTTATATATTGTCTAGGATACAGTTTTATTTGTGTATACATATGTATTTACTCAGACATATAGTTTCTTTCTAAAAGAAAGAAAAAAAGAAAAGAGGAATAAAAGAAAGGAAAGAAGGCAAAGAAGGAGGGAGGAAGAAAGGAAAGGTGTACAAAGACAGTGGTTATCTCTAGATGGTAGGATTATGGGTAGTTGTTTCTATCTTTATAGTTTTCCTGTGCTTTTCAAATTTTTACTAACCCTATTTGTGGTTAAAAATATCACATGATCTCTAATTCACTGCAGAAAACTTTTAAACAGAACCTTAAGTTGTTAAATTTTTTCCATATTAAAGTAATTTATTCAAAGATCTAGGTCAGTGATTTGGAATTCCAGTTTCTAACCCTCTCCCAATTCAGGATGTTTTTAATTACTTGGAGACTGCTGCAAAACTCTTACAGCACATTCTCCAAAATTCAGTAAGTAAGGGTTTTTAATTTACCTTTGTGTATGCTCCACATCACCTTTAGGAGTAGATTCGGAGCAGAGGAAGAGGCAGGAGAGTTATGCCGCCCAACACCTGTGGCAGGAGGTCACGGTGCCACGTGGAATGGGACCCTGCTCCGCACAAGGTTTGTTGGAACCTTTGCTGTTTTACAAACCAAAATATTTGGGTTGTAATTTAGCTGCATTACTTTTATGGAGCTGTATAAAGAACTTATGCTTTTGACTACAAATGTGTATCAAGCTTCTAAATCATAATACATATCCAAGCCTCTTCACAAACTGGTATGGAAGCAGGATTGGCTACCAAGGTGTAGATAAATGATCAGTTTTACAGACCTGTGTTTTATAGGATGCAATGAACATATGGAATACATGTGTACAAAGATACCTGCTCAGCTTGCACAGCTTTAAAAACACATGCCTAGGCAATATTTACTGCCCTACCAATTTTTATTACATTGTACATATTAAATAATTTGGTTTCTGCTATGTTTAGTAACATCTTTGGCCTGGCACGGTGGCTTAGGCCTATAATCCTAGCACTCTGGGAGGCCGAGGTGGGAGGATCACTTGAGGTTAGGCGTTCAAAACCAGCCTGAGCAAGAGCAAGACCTCATCTCTACTAAAAATAGAAAAATTAGCCGGGCATGGTGGCGCATGCCTGTAGTTCCAGCTATTCCAGAGGCTGAGGCACGAGGATCCCTCGAGCCCAGGAGTTTGAGGTTGCAGTGAGCTGTAATGATGCCACTGTACTCTACCTGAGTGGATGGAATGAGACTCTATTTCAAAAAAATAAAATAAAATAACATCCTTAATGTGTGGTATTTTGATTGCTCCAGATAAATACTGAAAGCCAATTGTATAAACATTTCTCAGTCTGATTAAATTTACATATGTGCCGAATTCCAATTTTCTAAATATTGTGCAGAAAAGAAAGACTTGACAGTGCCTTCCGCAGCTATCCTAGATGTTTTGTGTCAATGAATGTGTGCTAGCTGATTTCTAACACCCAGAAAGTCAATTAACTTATAACACATGAGTCACATAAGGCTTATTGCTTCAGCAAGGCAGAATCCTAAGAATGAAAAGCTAGTTTAAAATTGGGGAGGAGAGGCTCTGCAAGCCAACAAGCTTATGTGCTTTAGGGACCCAGATGTTTGGGCTGCATCATAATGGTTACCACTTACTGACTGCTACACGACCCCAAGAGCTTTACAAATGACATCTCTCTTTGTTACAACAGCCCTGCAAGTTAGGGGTCATAAAACTTCCAAATGGGGAAGTTGGAATATGAACAGGGGTTTGTCTAACTTGAACACTTTTGTGCTCTCACTTGTACCACCCTAGTGGCTGAAGCTATGGGCAGTGATTCTTAACCCTCTTTTGAACTGGATAAAAACTATAGCTGCTGCAGTTAGAAATATCCACATATGAAACACTTAAAAATTTGCACACACACACAGAGAAACTCTTAAATCCATCCATGGATTCTTCAGGAAATCACTCAGTTTAAGAAACCCTAGGTAGAGAAATATAAACATACCAGGGGCAGGACAGGAAGAGTGTTCCAAAAAGGAAGCTAATGAGGAAAAGAATTTAAAACAACAAACATGGGAGTTACAGAAATCAAGACTGGAGAGAATTTCAAAAAGAGACGTTGATTAAAATGAGGACTGCAAAGAGTCTATTGCGTTTAACCAGCAGGAAGTCAGACATTTTACTGTAACTGAGTGAGCAGTGAGGTGAGGTGAGGAGATAAAGGCAAGAATAAGCTCCACAGATGGCACACAGGTGTCCCATGAAGCGCCAGCTCTGACTGGTCTGTAATGGTTGCCTGGATTAAAGCGTTACGAAGGTTCTGAGGCTGGGTCACCACCTTGGGAAAAGGGTGCTGGGATGAACTGGCAATGCCCACAAAGCCAAGAAGTGGGAAGCGCGAGTACCGACTGCCTGCCAACCTGAGCAGACCCTTCTCTTTCGTGACTATGCAGGAAGGGACGAATAGCAGCTAAAAGGGATAGAGGGCCGAGGAAAAGGTTCCTTTGCTTTTGTTTGTTTCTTTGTTTTTGTGGTAAGGTGGAAAATATTTGAAAATGTTTACAGACCGACAAAAAATCGTTAGTTAGAAAAAAAGAAATGGTTCATGGAGCAAAATCAATATGAAAGAGAACACAAAAGGAAAGGAAGTCGGAATAAGGAGTTGGGGAAGGGACACCATTTCGTCTAAGATGAGAAGGAAGAAAGGGAGTGAGAGTAACTGGGATGTGCAGAGGCGGGCGGTGAATGGAGATGCTCTGCGCCCTCAGCTGCGAGGGGCTCAGAGTGTGACATGTGCCGAGCGTGGGAAGGACACACCTGATCATTTATTGATTCACTCACGCAGACACTCTACAGACACTCAGTCGGTACTAGGATACAGCAAACAGAGTAAATAAAGTCCCTGCTATCACTCTGAGAGGGAGGTAGACTTTAAGACAATGTTCATAAGTCACGTGGCAGATGGTGATGGGGCTAAGCAAAAAAAGTATGAGAATAAGAGGGTGGAGAACAACTCCCAGGTAGGGTGCTGTGTTTTGCTGTTTTTTGTTTTTTGCAAGTCATATACATATATATATATATATATTTTTTTTATTTCAGAGTATTAGGGGTCCAAATGCTTTGGTTACATAAATTGCCTTTGCACTGCTGGGGTCAGAGCTGTAAGCATGCCCATCCCCCAGACAGCATACACTGCATCTGTTAGGTGTGGATTTGCCCATCCCCTCCCCTCCCCACCCCACATCTATGAATGTTACCTCCCATATGTGCACATTAGTGTTGATTGATTAGTACTAATTTTTACCTGTAATTTTTTAACAGTGTTTTAAAACATGCTTTCAATTTATTTTAGTTATTTTAGGTTTCTATCTCTTCATGTTCAGTTGCAGGAATATAATCTCAGTAATATATAAGACAGTAGTTCCTGCCTTATCCATGGTGTCACTTTCCACAGTTTCAGTTACCCACGGCCAACTGTGCTCTGAAAATATTAAATGAAAAATTCCAGACACAATTCATAAGTTTTAAATTGCATGCCATTCTGAGTGGAGTGATGAAATCTCACAACATCCTTCTCTGTCCCGCCTAGGAGGCGAATCAGCCGTTCATCTAGTGTAGCCACACTATATATACGACCTGCCCATTAGCCACCCACATGGTCTGCTCCTGACATCCAACCATCGACATTGTCATGACTGGATGACCCAGGATCACCCGAATCAGATGATCCTCCTTTAGACATATCCTCAGAAGGTCAACGGTAGCCTAATTCCACACCACAATGCCTACGTCATTCACCTTAGGTCATCTCATCATGCAGCCGTTTTAACATGTCACATCATCACAAGAAGGGTGAGAACAGCACTCTAAGATATTTCGAGAGAGAGGGGTACCACAGTCGTACAACTTTTATTACAGTATATTGTTATAATTGTTCTATTTTGTTATTAGCTGTTACTGTTAATCTCTTACTGCATCTAATTTATAAACTAAACTTTACCATAGGTATATATGCATAGAGAAAACATAGTATCTATAGGGTTTGATACTAGCCATGGTTATAGGAGTCCACTGAGGGTCTTGGAATGTAAACCCCCAGATAAGGGGGGACTACTGTATATAATTTATAAGATAATATTATTTATATTTATTCAATAAGGACTCAAAAACATTGTAAGTATTAAATACTTATGAAAATTTATAATTTTATGCCTAAAAGATTTTGAAATTCTTAAATATTAAACATTGTTCATGATGAATTACCATAGAATTTACATGAATCACCCATTCCCACATTTTCTGTGATAGGTCAAATAAACTTTTCCAATCAGGTCACAAAACCTTAAGGATGACAGCAGAGTGCTGCTGAAATGGCAGAGGAAGAACGAGGCACTCAGAGCACACAGGCAGTTCTAGCAGGATGGACGGACCAAATGTTAAAACTTTGCTTGTACTCCCTCGCAGGTAATGACATCTCATTTTGACCAAATCAAGGCACAGTTAGACGTGGCAGCCAAAGCCCTTGGCTCCAGTCCCGTAGCCCTGTGACCTCCCTCCAAGTGCCACACAGGCTCCCAGGCCCTAGCATGCTTCATTCCTGCGGGCCCACAGCGGTGTGCCCTCCTGCTCAGCCCGCCTGCCAAATCCTGTCCAGGCCATGAGGCTTCCACCTCTTTCCAAAGCTTTGCAACTTTCCTATGGCAGATGGGAACTTTATTTCTTCTGAATATCCACAGACCATTGTCATAACTCTTTTATGACAGTACATTCTGCCTTAAATTACAGGTACTAGTGTCTTATCTGTCCTATCCAACTGCGTGCTCCTGGGACAGCTCACATCCACGGTGCTGCTACAATATGCCAGGCACTGCCGCTGGGTTGGTGGACACTAGTGGATGCCATTACCAGCCCCATTTTACAGTTGTGGAAACTGAGACAGAGAGACATCGGGTGACTGGCCCAAGAACACACAACTCGTAAGTGGAAATACTGAGACACACGTTCAGGTCTGTCAGATTCCACAGCCTACACTTTTTACCATTGTGTTTAACTATACCTCGCAGTCCTTGGACTGTGGAAGGCATACCATAAACAATTGATTTTTGAAAAACACATTTTTTATATACATTTTATTCAACTAACATTTATTTAAGCACCTACTAAATGCCAGTCACTGCAGCATCAAGTCCTAAACTCTTCAACAGAACGTACAGTCATACGTTAATACATTCGCAGATTCCCATATTCGTTCTCATACTTCCCAACAACTGCAAAACCTTTTGCCAGTCCTCTCTTCCAACCACAATAAAATTGATTGTATTGAAACAGAAACGGCCTTAATTTATTTTAACAGGTAACATTATACAATTAACAATACTGGGACTAAATCAGACACCATAATGTTACCATCAAGAGTGCCCTGAATACGTTTCTTGTCTTTCATAATAGAAATGTTCTCCGTTGAGACAGGAAACGTAGCTTAGCATTTTTAGAGCCACTGCTAAATTACCTCTATTGATGAGGCTCGGCAGGTTCTTTCTGAACGATTCTAAATAACTGCTGCGGGATAAAAGAAAGCCTTCCGTGGGCTGTAGCCACAGCGTGCTCAGGGGCTGCCTGGGGTGGGGGGGGAATAAAGCACTTGCCCCACGCCTGACTGGGTCTGCGTCCTGCCTGGAGTAGGCTAACCAGCCATCCCTGAAATTGCACAAATGAAAGGAAGTAGGCCAAGGTGGACATTTGTATTAATAATTGCTGTGCACAAAGTAAATTAGGCCATCCCACCAGGTCCCTCTCAAAGGGTGGAAAGGCAGCACAAACTGTCAGAAATAAAGTCTGCTAAAGCAATCTTTTCAAAGCTTTTGACAAATTGCAAACCTCAGCCATTTATTTTTTTTCTCATTGAAAGGAAAGTTCAGGGAAAAGTTTCAGTTCAGTTCACACACAAAAAGAAGGTATAGGAGTACGAAGCATGAACTAGGACATGAAAGTTATGGAGCACTATCCTTATCCACGAGGCAGTCAAGAGACCTGGTTCTGCCATTAAGCGGGGGCGGGGGGGGGCGCGGGGGGGTGATTGTCACCGATGTCAGAGGGCAGGGGTAGCACAGTTCCGGGCTCCCTGTGCTGCTGTATATATTCCCACATGAACAATCTACAGCACAGTGGAACCGGGTCCCTTGTTTGTCCAGGCATGTTGTGATGGCAGGCAAGGACAGTGAAAGGCCTTCCCCGTCAGAAGAGAGAAGTCAAGCAATTCAACCAAATTATGATTCAGATTTTCAGATTTGTAAAAGAAATGATAAATTTGGAACTTCTTTGCTTTTTGGCCCTAAAGAATAGAATTTCCTAGGGTAGAAAGTTTCCAGGTTTCTAAATTTTTTTCAACATCTCCCTTTCATGAAGAGCACATAGTAGCTAAGAAAAAATGAGAAATATTAGACTTTTTAAAACAATGCTGTAAAATCAAGTTTTCCTCTAACCTTTGTAGAAAAGAAAACTAATTTATTTTTACAGTAATATCCTTTACACCAAACATATATATCATTCAATCTTATGTCATTACATAACAAATTTTGATTCTTTTACTTGTATAAACATTAACCTTATCTAGATAGTATTAGAATCCAAAAAGAATAATAAAATAAAATTTAATAAATAATGCCTTGGGGACAGGTGAAAAAAAGAAAAGAGAAAAGAAAACAAAAAAGAAAGAGAAATAAAAAATAATGCTAAATTATTCCAATACTTCAATTCAATAGTAAATAGATTACCAAACTTCCTCTCAACCCTATTGACATTTAAGTTGAAACATAAGCAATTAAAGATCAACAAAGTTTTGAGGTTTAACTCAAGTAATTAAAGAATATTACAGTACATAAAGGAAATAGATTCCCTTCAGAGTGCTATTCTATTCCTTAATCACACAAGTATTTAAAAAACAAAAATGTAACAGTTTATAGCTGATTGAGTCCTGAAAAACATTTCACCTAAAAATTCTCATTTCTCTTAAGAAATTGGAACCTCCACATACAGAAATAGAATGCACATTCTCTTGAGTGTCACTAAAGAAATACATTTGATGTGACTTGTGCCATGATAATGAGAAAACAATAAACTGTGAAAAATGTCATTTCTGGAAAATTTATTGGCAATAATTCAGCAAGAAATGACTCTTTTTAACAGGTATGACATGATGACTTTGACAAATTGAACTTTTAAATATATAGCACATTTTAAAAGATATTCCCTTAGAAATGAATTAATTTAGATGCAACACACTGTATGCCATAATTCACTGCATCCACTTTCATCACTGCAGAGTGGTTCTGTGCAGTGTGGCGATGTCCCTCTTCAAACTCCTATTTGGGCTCCACTTTCAGTTCATTAACTTATAAAATGAAGAAATAGCTTGGATGTCGTCTCTAAGGTTCCTTTCAACTATCAATTGTATAATTTTAGTAGTTTATGCATTCTGAAACTCTCCATGGTTTGAAGATAAAAATCTCAGGGAAAGATCCTTCTACAAAAATTTTTTCTACTTAGCAGAAAAGTTTGAGCTACAGGATATTCTTACTGAAATTCACTACCTTGGTCAATTTCTACAGATGTATCACTTCCAAATTTGTTTAAAAGAAATTTAAAAGCCTATAAATGCCAAATATTAAAATTTACTACTCCATTATAGGGCTTTTAGTGTCCTACAAGATGCATATTTGCCTGTTTAGACAAGGAGCAAAAGCTTTATATAAGTACACATGTTCATATTACTGGGCTCCCTATGATTCGTTGATGGATATACAGTCAAAGAAAATTTAGCTAGTTTTTGGTCATAGTTTTAAAATTAGGAAGTGTGAGGGTCTGTAATGTAGGGTACCATTTAGAACCATTCTTGGTCTCCCAAGGTATTTAAAAGCCTAGCCAGCCTAGGGGGAGGCAAGGTGAGAAAAAATGCACAGCAGAAGAGGTATCCTTTTTAAAAGAGATTTATCATACTGACTTTAATAGCATGCCACTTGTCACAGCTACTGTCAGCCAACAAAGCAAGATACAGCAAGGAGACGTTTTCCATCTGAAATGATGCTGACTTCCAGTCCCCGAACACGAAACCTTCTGACATGAACCATCTCTTACCTGTTACCAAATTCTTCCCAAAAGGAATGTTTATATTGTCTGTGGAGTCTAATTTACTGACAATGTAATAGCTGAAAGCAGTAACGTAGCCTACATCTTGGTAGTCACGGTACTTTAGGGCAATAGATTGAGTTCCTACTACTACACGGAGATAAGACAGGCCAATTTCTAGAAATAACTTACATGAATGAAAACCTTCTGTTTAACCTGTTAAACCTTCTGTTTATTTTTAATAGAACAGAAACCTAGAAATGATCCAGATGCCCTAGTTATTAGAATTTCTAGAAAATATTGGAAGTTCTAGAAATGAATAGGTATGAAAAACATTTCCTACTCTTTCAGGATAGTTTTTAAGGGCAAAATAAAAGCTTCCCCTCCTCACAAGGATGAATAGGAGAAGATTTCCCAATCCAAATTCATTTGCCTTGTGGTTTTGATTAAAATCTGCACACAGGAAACTTCATATTATAGGAAATACACAATTTGTATGGTGAGTTTCTTATAAATTACAATATTTTATACAAGGTCAAGCAATTTTTCATTTTGTTTAAAAATGTTCCAATGATCTGAAATTACCATCAGCTTGTTTATGCTCTTCGAACTCTCTTCTCCTAAACTCTATTAACATCACCAAACTAAGGATAAAAAAAAAAGGAACTTTTTCCCTCCAAACAGGCAAGCTAATGCCTATGGGAAAATAACATTCTCAACAAATAAAACCCAGGGGATCTAGTCAGGCGAAGAAATAAATCCTCATCATTCACACGACTTTCAAACTAGTAAACAATACAAGAATTCTATAATAGTTTCTTTTTAACTCATGCCATAATGTACAAAGTAAGTTTGCATGTAATGGCAACTCTAGATCAACTTTCCAGACACGAAGATTCAATGATTAGAGACTTAACTTTAATATGCAAAGAAGAGGGTTGGGTAGATATGGAGGGGGCATTCGGATAAATAATCTACACAACTGGAAGTGGAAGTTTAGGTCATTTCCCATCCACAGATATATATAGGGCATATTGGGGAATGGTCAGACTACCTGAAAGGAAACCACAAGCTGATTAGTTCCACTCCAAGGGATGGTTTTTAAAAAGCAGTTCTTTTTCTTTACCATTGATTAGAAGTCTAAATGGAAAGCTACATATGGTGACAGATATGTACATTCAGCCATTGCCACAGAAGGGCGATGAATTATCCGGGGTGCCTGCAGAGAACTCTCTAATCCACTCTTTCAATTCCACTCTCACCTGTGAAAGAGCCTGAGACTGTATGCCAGTGGGTTGTTAATAATGCTCTCTGGAAGGGAGCACGTTGAAACTGGTCCCCAAACTGCAAACCAAGAGACAAAGCATGTGCGTGTACTACTGTTGAATGGAATGATGTGTCAGAATGAGAGACCGCGTCTGCAGCCCAGGCCGCAGTGCGCCTTCATGCGTCCCCGAACTCCGCGGGCCCTGGGCAGCACAAAGCTCAGAACGCTTCTATTTCTTCTCCCAGAAGGACACCCTAACATAGATGCAGCTAACGGAAGCCTCCAAAAGGAAGTTTGTGATATGAAATTTAAACAATTGTTTTTAAATTTGTAGTTTCCAGATTGGATTTCTACTCTGCCTGCCAACATTCTCCTTCTCTGTGGTTAGCGGCACAAATATGGATTTCATTTGTTTATTGATAGAAGGAAGTGGTGATTCAGCCCCTCTGTGTAGATGCCGTAGTTCCCCAGCTCCGCTCTCTTCCTCCCTGACACAGCACTGTGGGTGCCGCAGGGCCTGGCCGGGAGGACGGCGGCGCACGGTGGGACTGTGACTCGGAAGAGCCAGCCCTTGCTGTCGGCTTTGGTCTGCACACACACACACACACACACACATGCACGCGCACACACACACGCACACACACGCACACACATGCACACAAGCGCGCACACACACACCGCCTTTCTAAAACACGCGCACACACACACACACACTCACATGCATGCACCCACACACGCACTCACACGCACATGCACACACGCACACACACACACCGCCTCTCTAAAACGCGCGCACACACCCACACACGCACTCACATGCATGCACCCACACACACGCACTCACATGCATGCACCCACACACACGCACTCACATGCACACACACACACGGACACACGCGCGCGCACGCACACACACACACACACCTCGCCTCTCTAAAACCAGCCCCCTGACCCACCCACGCCTCAGTCCCTGGCCAGCCCCTGCTGCGTCTTTCTCTTTCCCTGAATTCTGCTGTTGGCTCTGGGCAGCAGCAATGCTACCAACAATGGCTCTTTGTTTTCCATCGATTCCAAAGGCTCAAATGTTTAAAGTGATGGAGAATGCTTCATCCTCAAATGTGTCGAGTAGGGGAGAGACCCTCCTGTAACCTTTCTCTAAAAAGTGTGCAGGTCCATATTTATTTGCTAAAGAAAGATCAAATGTAAGCATCCCAGAGCTTAGTGCTGCCCCCATGCCACTTTCGAGCCATGTACGTGAGCCCAGTGACCCCAGCCATGCCCTTCTCTGAGCCCCGGAAATAGCTAAGAAGGCAAATAGAGCATGCTGCCAGCCCTGCCTGCTTCACAGGGCTGGAGCACCAAATGGTCTACGTAGAAGAGCGTTTGATGAATAACTTCCAATTAAATGTACTACATTTTTATTAGCCAGGAGTGGTTATCAAGTCAGGCATATTTACACATTGCAGCCAAAGTCATACGTTTTGCACAGAGAATACGAAAACTGAATGAAGAGACAAGGGAAGAAGGAGAAAGGATTTACAGAGAGGGGACACACATGTCGAAGATGGCAGTCTTCATTAGTCTGGGTCCTTGCAAGAAGCCCTGACCCCCACCACGTATAAGAAATACATTTCTATTGTGGTAAACATTTCAAGGTCTGTTATAACGCTCAAGTTATTATAAAACAGATGGTATCCAGAAATAGACCACAAGAAAAAATAATGTTGCAAAAAATATATTATCAATCTTTTCTATGTCTACTTCTTCCTCCTCCACATTCCACCCCCCCTTCTTTTTACTTTAACAGCCTAATTTATCTCAATTTGCAGGGTCTATACCCATTATTGTTGCCACTCCCAGAATTCCAAAGCTCTGCTTAACCTGGCATTACAATCTTATAAACAATAGCAGCTCGGCATGGTGGTACACGCCTATAGTCCTAGCTACTCAGGAGGCTGAGACAGGAGGATGGCTTGAGCCCAGGAATTCAAGGCTGAAGTGAGCTATGATGACACCACTGAACTCCAGACTGGGTGACAGAGTGAGACCCCATCTCTTAAAAAAATAGCAGAGGAAGCATTAAAACAAATTGCCACTGGACACTACAAACATGGCAGCTTGAACCACTCACAACAGAAGACGTGAAAAGACACTGGAATCTATTCTACTTAACAGTTCGTAGGTATACTATCTCTTTCTATCTTCTGTTCCAGGAGACAAACCTGTGTGCTGGAACCCAAGATGAACTACCTATCTGTGATAGCCGACGGTCACTCTACTGTAACTCTGTCCGCAAACAGCTTTTAAACACAGTTCATTCCTCAGGTTTTTGTTTCTTTGGTTTGTCCTGGTAACTATTATAGTGACTGAATTTATACAGCTATTCTGGTATTTTGTGCCAACACTGCCTCCTACAAGGAGGTTTGCTCCCTCCGTCAACAATAATACCATATTATTATGGAAAAAAATAACAGTCACTACACATCTAAAAGCACACTCTTGGATCCCAATAGCATTAAAAGTATTTTTATAATTAATCAGAGATATAACAAAGAAGTCATTAAAGGAACGTGTGCTGAAAAAGTTCATGAAAATTTTATAGCTATTTTTCTTGACTCCAGAGGCACAGCTCATGTGGCCATATAATTGCTTCTGTTAGATGATTATTATATGATTCATGAGGGTTTGTTTGTTTGTTTGTTTTTTGAGTAACTGGCGGTATAAAAGAGCACAAACTAAATGTTGAGATCTGCAAATAACTAAGAAGGGCTTAATATGGTAAGATGCAACAAAGAAGATACTTAACAAAAAAGGTGGTAACATTTAAACTTTATTTGCCTGAAAATCATCTTATAGAAATATGGGGAAATGGGCTTTGAACAGAAACGGACCTGGGTTCAAACTCCAGTTCTGCCTCCTCCTAGATGTACATTGTTGGGCAGATTACCTGACTAGCCTCAGTTTCCACGTCTGTAAAATGGGTCACAGAGATGATATGAGAATTGGTATGTAAAATGGCACATGGTAGGTAGTTGCTATAAATTGTAGTTATTAGTATATTGGGAAAAGATTTATTTTTGACTTAAAAATCCTATCATATTTTCAAGAAGTAAAGTTATCAGACTTTTTCATCTAAAAGTTTTACAGAGATTTCTTTTCCTAATTCATCTACCACATGACAGAAATAGCACTGTAAGCTTAACTTGGCTAAGTCTGCTTCATTCATCTGTCAACAAGATTCTAGAGTTGACAATTGTTAAAGGTGTATGGGACAGAACAGGCTGCACGACCGTGTCGTGTTTCACACCTCAGAGGGTTCTATGCTACCAACAATAACATCATGTCTGTCAGTCAAGCATAATTGATAGACCGGTGCAAATAACACAGCCGCTTACAATAAGGTTTTCTGGATCTTTTCTGGCTACAATTATAGGACTTGCTTGATTCTGTGACCTGTGAATATGAGAGTGACACTTCCCTTTGGGACAAAAAGACAGAAAAACCACATCCCCTATTGACTCTGAAAAAGATCAAAACGAGGTGCAAAATTTGCTCCATTTGAAAACCCTGAAATCATTTTGTAAATTTTGATCAAACTCTTTGCTCTTATTGAGATACAGATTTATTTTTAGGATATCCACAATAGAAGGTACAATTTGATAATCATGTAACACAAAGGTCAGGGAAATCATTGTAGCAAATACAGTTGTGGTACCTGAGCCAGATGCTCAAAATGCCCCGTGGAGTCCTTTAGGGTAATATTCTAATACATGTTACCTTTATGAAAAGGAACATAGAAAAAGTACCTGATATTCCCAAAAAACAAATTATATACATTATCATAAAATTGTTTTATTACAGCTATTCATAGCAGAAACTCCTATGGTAGTAGTATCTTTTTGTCGAAATGGATAAGGCTGAGTAATAAGCTGAATTATATGTAGGATCTAATTCAAATTATATTTCAAGTTTTAAATCATAAATGATCTTAATATGCAAGAATACAGAAACTGACAAAAGAAACACATATATCCATAAGTCATTCCAGCGGAATATATCCAAGTTTTCCAAAATATGTTCGTAAAGATGTAAATGTAAAGTTGCTAAATTCAATTTTATCATTAAGTATAGTTTTGCTTTTCTTTTTCTTATTTTTAATCTTACTTGAGAGTATTACTTCAGGAGGGCAATGAAGAAAAGATGACTCTTAGTGACAATGAGAGACAATGAGATCTGCCTTTATCCCCTGGGGCATATGATTTTTCATTTGTTTGTTTTAAAGAGTGGCCTAATGTCATCTTCTGCACTATTGGAGCACATTCCACAACAAAGTGAAAGTGAATGACAATAAAATACACATCAGGAGAGCGGTTACACTTCATAATCTTTCTGTACACATGAAGCCATGGCACCATGGAAGCTCAGGGCCAGAAGGGACTTTGGGGGACTGACTTGGTGTGGTTCCATGCCAAGGACTGCTTGCTGAAATCACTAGTTAACCTCCCAGACTACTTTCATGCTTTACGTTTAGCGTACAGAACATAGGCAAGGGAAACTGCGATTAAAATGGCAATGTATGCCTTGGTATTTTATCCAATTTCTTTTTTGTGGAGATACTTGAATAATTTTTTAAAAGACACAAAATTAGGACAAAAAATTTCTCTGAAAATAAAATCACAGAAACTGTCAGTTTCATTTAGGGGAAAGAAGTGGAAACATATATATAGTTGACTCTTGAACAAGTTGACCCCTGAACTGCATGGGTCCACTTATATGTAGATTTTCTTCTGCCTCTTCCTGCCGCCCTCCCATAGCAAGACCAACCTTTTTTCCGCCTTCTTCTCCTCCTCAGTCTACTTAATTGAAAACAATGAGGATGAAAACCTTTATGATGATACACTTTTATTTAATGAACAGTAAACATATTTTCTCTTCCTTATGATTTTCTTAGTAACATTTTCTTTTCTCTAGCTTACTTTATTGTAAGAACACAGTATATAACACACATAACATACAAGATATGTGTTAATCAATTGCTTATGTTATCATAAGGTCACCAGCAGTCTATCTGTAGTAAAGTTTTAGGAAGTCAAAAGTTATACACGGACTTTTACTGAGCAGGGGTTGGTGCCCCAACCTGCACATCGTTCAAGGCTCAACTGCACATAAAATTAAAGTGATGATAAAAATAGGAAGAATGTGTTCACTAGAAATTAAAATTGTCAGTAATTGGGTATTTCCTCTAAATTACTAAATTATTGATAAATTTATCATAATAATGCCACTGTTCGTTAATGTTTATTCAGATTCAAGAAGTACACTAGAAATTTGTTATAATGCCACCTGCTCTAAAGAAAAACTTGATGGAAGGCAGATACTTCTCAGAAATCACATATGGAGGTTGAGAAATTAGAGGCTCAAGAGGATTTCATTATATTTTACCCATTAAGGTGCCTATAATATTGAGTCCTAAGTCCTATGGTAAAACTTTATTGTATGAATAAAGACAGCATAAGCAATAGGCTTTTTTCTCTTTTTCACAATTAATGATTGTTCATCTTATCAAATGTGAACAATTTGAATTACCTTTTAGTCAGTATGAAAACTCCTGATTATACTTCATTTCTTGGATTTGATGTAGTTTGTTAAACACGTCATAACTTTCTTAAAACGCAGCCAAGGTGGGGCAATATTAATGCTTATTTTATAGATTAGGCATTTACATTTTTTGGTCACACTTTTGTTATATGTAATTATTTATATGAAGAAACATGATTTGACCCATGGCCTGCCAAACCTGTGTAACAGTGGTCCATGTTATAACAAAATTATAATTCATAAGGAATAGGGCTGAAGTGGTAATAAATTTGAAATTAAGCATATCTAATTAGTTTCAACTTTGCAAACCCTCTGGCTGTGCAACCTTTGGTATTTAACCTCTCTTGGCCTCAGTTTCTTCACTGAACAATGGGAATGGTAACATCAGGAGATTGTGTGAGAACAAAATGAAATTATGCATGTAAAGTGCCTACAATATTGCCTGCCATATGCTAGGGGAGTAATAATGCTAGTACTTGTTTCTTTATATATAATAAGAAAAGGAAGAACAACTGAAATGTTTAAGGGTAGAGAATTGAGACTCACAGGTGGCTCTAAGAAAGTGAGAGGTATATGGTTCTTTAAATTTTCGAGGAACCAAAGAGGAAATATTAGAATCCTGAGCATCATCATGAGGTAGAAACTGCCTCTTGGCACGGCTAATACATATTTCACAAAAAGAAGCCTTGAATGCTCTACTCTGGCCATAACCTCTGAAATTTCCCCTGTGTAGGTAGTAGTGGTTTGTTACTTAACATGAAGAGGCTTACATATGAAGCCAGAGAGTAAAGGCTCCTAGACCTGGGGCATGCCATCTGCCTAGCATTAAGCAAGAGCTGAAAGTCAGTTACAGAAGCAAAGTCATTTCTGATATGATTTATGTTCCATCCTCAAATGTGGCAGGAAGACTGCAAAAGATATTTGGAAGCCAATGCTTCCTCTGAATAAAGCAACCCAGTATATACTAAGCCTCTCTCCTTGGACCACGCTAGTCTCTTAGATAAGTTGCCAAAGTGGAATCTGTGAAGCCTGGAGCAAACTGGCTATCTGGGATGAGAAAATATCCTGAGGCCAATGATCATCGCTACCGTAAATGCACAGTGCACAGTATAAACACTGGGGTCAGACAACAGATATCCAGGATATTACTCAAAAACACATCTAGCTCAAAGCTGACAAGATAATCTGTTCCTGTGAGCGCAAAGCAGACTGGAATGCTGCAGCTACGACCTACTCAAGGGAAGAAAAAAGAAAGTGAAACTCTCCAAGGGCCCCATCTCAGGCTCTTTATGCAGGCAAAACTCCAGCAGACTTCAAAGCGA
This sequence comes from Mirza zaza, assembly GCA_008750895.1. Lineage (NCBI taxonomy): Eukaryota > Metazoa > Chordata > Mammalia > Primates > Cheirogaleidae > Mirza > Mirza zaza. Next base: position 58,030 of record VSMD01102523.1, on the reverse strand, counting down.
GTGTTGCCTAAGGAGGGGCACTGCTCCAAACCCACAGGGGGATCATTTCCATGATCAGGTTGCCATCTACATTTGGTGGACTGGCAAATGCAAATATTTCAGATACAAGTTTAAACAGATGAAAAAAGAAGTGTGAAATAACTCGGAGATTTTCTTGCAAAAGAAACCTCAGAATTCCAGGAAAAGCATTTAAAATCAGAAGCTTCATAAGTTTTTCAAAAGTCCCACGAGGGTAATTGATGTGGGATTATTTAAAAAATAAATTTTTTTTTGAATTGATACATATTGTACTCCAACATATCACATGATCACAAAATTGTGTACTTAAAAAAATAATTTTCCAAACTTGAGCACTCTTAAGAGGTCAGTAATATTTTTCTAATTGAAGTATAGATTATATTTTGATGTTTTAACAAAGTTTTAACATACGTGATCCTGATTAATGCAGAAGAGCCAAAATGCACCGATGTACTTACAGGAGGACCTGAGGGAGGGGGAGGTGGAGAGATAAGAAAAAGGGAGAGATGAGTTAGTGAATATGAAAATGTTAAGATTAAATAAAAGATTGGAACAACATCATAATCATCAGCATTATACATGGGACATGGAAGATATTTAGAATTCAGTGATTCTTAATCTTTTATTTAGCGCATGGAGCCTTTGAGACCATCTCAGAAACATGCATTTAACACCTGCACTCAAAATCTTACATAAAATTTCAAGGAATTTTCAGATTCCCTGAGGGCTATCTAGGGATTACTGAGAGGTTCATGTATGTTTAGTAAAGACTGTCTAATTTATCAAATTTTAGATAAAATATGAATTAGGAGGATCTTTTATATTTTATGGTAGATCAGTCATAGAGAATTGATATATAACTTCCTGAGTTTGCTAAAACAGCCAAACAGAAATGTACCTATTCTTTGTTCTAAGAATGTGTTTTGCGCAACAGTACTGTAAATAAATACATGAAAGACTAAGTTTGGTGCTTATAGAGATTTCTTTAAAACTATTCTCATCAAAATAGGCAAAGTCTAGGAAAATTTCAATATTTCACACACCATATACTCAATTAAAACACCAGTTCCAGGCCAGGCGCAGTGGCTCACGCCTGTAATCCTAGCACTCTGGGAGGCCGAGGCAGGTGGATAGCTCGAGGTCAGGAGTTCGAAACCAGCCTGAGCAAGAACAAGACCCTGTCTCTACTATGAAGAAATTAATTGGCCAACTAACATATATATAGAAAAAATTAGCCGGGCATGGTGGCACATGCCTGTAGTCCCAGCTACTCAGGAGGCTGAGGCAGTAGGATTGCTTGAGCCCAGGAGTGTTAGGTTGCTGTGAGCTAGGCTGATGCCACGGCACCCACTCTAGGCTGGGCAACAAAGTGAGACCCTGTCTCAAAACAAAAAAAAAAATAACAACAACAACAACAACAACAACAAACCACCAGTTCCAAGTAGCAAGGAAGTTAGAAACTGACTTTTATATTTTCTATAAAACTTTGCATAAGCACAAAATTTTCACTTTTCCTCAAATCCTTTTTTGACACAAAGATCATTTTCATGATTATCCGACTCCACTAATGTTTTGCCATTTCCTTTTCCTCAAAACAAATTTATAAAGCATTCCCTATTATAAAACTTTGCACTTGGTGAAACCCATACAAGTTTCCAATTATTTAGATTCCACAAGGTTTAAAGATAGCTTTTGAGAATACTCTTTTAAAAATTAAGCAGACGCTTTACTCAAATTAATGAATTTCAATAAACCTTTTTTATTTTGACATCTTTTTCAATGCAGAAGAGGAAATGAGACCAAAAAAGTCACATGGATCTGCTATCTGTTGTTCTTGACAGGTTAGTGCTTCTACTGTTTCAACACTTAGTAACTGATTATTTTTAATACTGATAAATACTTATAAGAAATACTGGAAAATAACATTTCACAGCATGCTAAAGTCAAGCCTTAAATTACCTTATCTTGCAAGGAAGAACTGATGGCCTGCTAAGACCTCATGTGGTCGTTTATAGTTTTGGAATCTTAAATTTTATTAAACAAGTAAGTGAACTCACTTATACAGATTACCTTGGTTTCAAGAAAATTTTTTTATTTGACTTTTATGTTTGACTTTGCAATAGAAGTTTGGCCTGAAAGCAAAAATTTACTGGGAGTCAGGACAACTGGTTCTGTTTCAAGTTCTGCTCATAAACAATCGCATGGCCTTGGCGATATCACCTGACTGCTCTGGGCCTCCATTTCCTCAACTACAAAATGAAAACCCGGGATTGATTACTAAGGCTCCTGTCACCACTAAAATTCTACGGTTATACGAGAAGGATAAGAGTTCCCAAATTTTGAGAATGAGAGTAAAAGCATGACAGAAGTGTGCCAGTTGGATAAAATAATAATAAAGCTCTCCAAGACACGTGGCCCGGTGTCCCAAGGCAGATGTTTGCGCAGAGCACCCATGTTTATTGCCCACCTACAGAGAGGAAACCATGGGGGTGCTGTACTGGGTGGAGCTAAGAAACCCTCCGTTGTGCACAGAAAGGGCAGACTTAACCTGACCCAGTAAATAAGCCAAAATTGGGTGCCAATGATTCCTAAACTGTAATTACCAATAGTTTGCAACCTTCTCCTTCTTACACTTTGATGGAAGTGAGGAGAAGATAAACAAGAATTCTAGGTCTAGCAGGGAAGATTTAAAGACACACACTACCTCCAACAAGACAATGTTATCATGAATTAGGAGGAACAGATGCCGGAACCCAACCAAAACATGAACGACACAGAGCAGCTGAAAGAGACACTTACCAGATTCTCCTCTTCGGCCCCTCTTACCTCGTTTCCCCGGAGGGCCTAAAATACAAAGGATAAAGTTTTCAGTGTCGTTTTAACCTTTTTATCTGGTTCCAAAATGGCTAGTAAATAATTTCCATACATTTTCTCACTGTTTTAAACTACCAACTTCAAGAAAGGGGCCAGATATTTGTAAAGGTCAGTATTGTCTTAGTGTTTCAGGAAAACTTTTAAAGTGTCATTTAATTATCAAAGCTGCTCTGGATATCTAATCATCTAGTGTTACTTAAGAACACTAATGATTCAGAATTGTTTATCCTGCTCAGATATCATCAATAAAGAAAAGTTTTGCTAAGAAAATTGGTGGTGTTGAGATTTTATGTTTCTTAGCAATACTTCGTTTCTGAAGGTTTTGGTATAATAATTAAAAGTATTAAGTTGAAATGGCTATAGTTTCTATTCATTCAGGTCCATCATGATTTCTCTGAAAATATTTAGTTAGCAGTTAGTTAAATGTCTATATTACTAATGCAAATAATCCTTACAGATATTTTTATTTTATTAAATGTGAATATATGGACTTTCTCTAATTAAGTACCACCTGAATAAAATCACAATCCTTTTAATTGGACAGTGTTCAGGTAGTATCTATATGTCTGATTTTTCTACAGGGACTGGATCATTATTGTCATTGAACAAATAGCCTTTATGACGATGTCATTTTAAAAGTAGAGAAAAACTTTTTTTTTCTGAGTGAGTTGCCAGTAAAGACCACCAAGCTAGTATGTGTCCGACTTAGCACAAGATTCTAGACATTCATGGCTTTCAAGCCATTATTCTCAATTATATAATTTCTGTCCTCATTTCCTTGGGTAGGAATAGCTTCCACTGAATTATGGTTCAGGCAAATAGAAGAGAATAACTAGCCCACAATGAAAATTGTAGTCTTATAATATTTGCTAGGAGGAAAAGGCCAAGGAAAATAGTGAACTGTTTGGTTTTAAAGAATGAGCTGCTAAGTAGGACTGATGACTTCCAAACTCTAGAAAGTTTAAGACAAAAGCAGCACAGGTCTTAGTATCCAGCTGACTTTCAACGTATCTGAGCTACTACCTTCCACATGGAAATGCTATCATGAGGAGTAAAAAAAAAAAAAAAAATCAGTGATGCAGTTAGTTTCCTCCTAAACCCTTGCACAGAATAAGTCTGACCATCTGTGTTTTGTAGGAGGTTAAAAACAAGCAATAAAATCAATTGAAAATATTTTAAAAAGCAACTTTGCAGCAAGGTCCAAAACTGTCAATAAAAAATTCAGATTTCTTTCTGTATGCTGGAATAAAGAGATGTTTTCATCATATTCAAGGTATTTTGGGCCAGATATAGAGCAGTAGAAGGATAATATAAATAAATAAACCAAGGGAGACACTAATAGGTAAGAAAAATATACATTTGTACACTAGCTCAAACACACATCAACACACACACACATATTGATATATTCTAATATATGCAACTTCCTTAAGACTAGGAATTATATTTTTTCTATTACAACACCACTTAAAATAAGAACTATTTACCAATTATATATTTATGAAGTCTGTAGTTCACCAGTAGGGGTTCACCCGTTAGAAGCCGTTGTTGATGAGATCATAGATGAGAATTTTCCAATATTGAATATATAAGTTCTAAGGTTGAACATATACTTCAAGTAGCAAGTAAAAATAATTCACATTAAACACATACAAGGAGAAACTCAGGAATATTCAAGGATAAAGAGAAAATGTCAAAAACTACCAGAGGGAAAATAACACAGTGGAAAGTACTCTGACTGACTGTTGTCTCATCAACAACAAAGGTGCCAGAAGGGCCCAGTCCTGATATTTATATCTCAGAAGCCTATAATTATTATTTATTTATTGGAAATTAGGACATTTGCCATTTTACCCTTGAAAAATGTTTCTATTAAACAAGAAAATTTATCAAGGAAAAACAATAGATTGCACAAATGTTTTAAAAAAACTTAAAATTATTTAAAAGATAACAGATTACGAAAAATGACTAAAGAAGCAAGGATATCTTTGGAAGAAAGCAAGAAACAAAGTAAGAATTTTTCTGAACATGTCTGCAAGCTTAAAGAAATGAATCAAATGCCATGGAAAATCTGCTTGTTATATGGAGAATTGAAGAAGAACAGAATGCAAGGAAACGGGAAAGACAGTTGGCAAGACAGATGTCTATTGAATATAGCACGGTTTTACAAAGAATATCATAATATTTGAGGGAGAAGATGAGGCTAAACTAAGTTATGAGAAGATGGGAATCTAAACTCTACTGAATTTACAAAGTAAATACTGACTTTAAGAAAGCATGTTGTAATTCTTACAGGAAACAAGACTACAATGTGGCTGGGCGCGGTGGCTCACACCTGTAATCCTAGCACACTGGGAGGCCGAGGCCAGCGGATTGCTCAAGGTCAGGAGTTTGAAACCAACCTGAGCAAGAGCGAGACCCCGTCTCTACAATAAATAAAAAGAAATTAATTGGCCAACTAATATATATAGAAAAAATCAGCCGGCTATGGTGGCACATGCCTGTAATCCCAGCAACTTGGGAGGCTGAGGCAGCAGGATCACTTGAGCCCAGGAGTTGGAGGTTGCTGTGAGCTAGGCTGGCACCACGGCACTCACTGTAGCCTGGGCAACAAAGCGAGACTCTGTCTCAAAAAAAAAAAGACTACAATGAGCATTGCAATGAGCTCAGTGAACTAATAAATTATACAAAACTCTCAGAAAGACATAAAGATCTTACCTATAAAGGGAATAAATTGATGTTTGAAGTCTATTGGACAGCTAACATTATTTGATCTTGCTTCTGAATTTAAGGACGAAATCATAATAATAAATGAAATGGATGGGATGGATTTGACAAAGGACAGCTGGCAGATCACCAGAGTGAGAAGATAAAAAATAAGAAAAGACAAATGATAGATATTTTCCAGACAAAACTGACATTAACAATAGTTGAAAAGATAGTGACCATTCCCATTGTGAACTGAGTAATAAAGTGTCAGCCAGGCATGAGCTATATGAACAAATACAGAAGCTGGAACGTGATTTTTACCCACTGAATTTAACCAGATCCTTGCAACAGAAATTCTCAGTGAAGTCTGTCGCCACAAAGACATGACTCTGCAAAAGAAACTGGTTCAAGAATATGAAAGGGAAAAGAAAAGGCAGACACTATTCGTGACAGAGGAGGTGAAAACTTATAAACAAAGAATTCATTCAATGAACAAAGAATTGCAGAAAACAGAAACTTCAAAACTAGATTGTTCTCTATGATTTGAAAATTAATGACAATTGGTACTGTTCATGCTTCAGAATGAGTTCTTGCTAACTTTGCAAAGAGATGATGTAAACCGTTAGCATGAGATAAAATTAGCCATAATGGTAACACTTTAAAGACTAGTAACTTAAACCCAACTGCAGACCACCCCAGTTCATCAAACAACATCATAGCAAGGCCTCTTAAACCAAGCCAGTTTCTTTGGTCCACAACTAGGGTGTCTGAACACCCTACTCCTCACTAATGATACACTCAGCTGTGATAAGGCTCTTCTCTAAGGTTAGATGAGTGCTTAGAATTGAACACATGCCTATCTATGGGCCTTCACATGGTCTTGAGGATGGGTGGTTATTGGATGTAGCTGTACACTTACCTGATTCATCACATGAATTACCAAAACCTGTCAATTCTGCTCCTGTTACTTGAATCTGTTTACTTTTCTCTACTATTAGTATTTCAAGGCTGAGCTCAAACATAACCTTTCCAGGGATTTTTCACAGGTATTTTATTTGTATTTTGAAATATTTTTACTTCTTATAAACATTTATAATTAAACACAATAAGCATTTAGAGAAAAGTTTCAGAATTCATAATTGGGTGGATATTTTGGTTTGGTTTTGAATTCTTGCTTTCTATTTCAATACATATTTCTGGCTATGTCTGCTTTTAGGAGGGCAGGTATCATGTGGATAGAAAGCAAAGGGCAGGCTCATGCCCTGGGTGATTGTGCTTTGGTGTGTTGCCATGAAAATATAAGAATAGAGAGAAATGTAGCCATCTCATTACCAGAATGACTTAATGGTCACTAATGACACAGATCATTAGAGAATTAATTCCTGATTGAATGAAGGAGACAATGAGTGTATATAAAGACACATACTAATTGCTCAATAAATGTTGGCTCCCTCTTTTGCTTTATTTATATTTTATTTTTAGTCAATAGTGATTATAATATATTTGAGTATTCTATAAGAAAAGCTGAAAATGTATGTGAACAAGATCATGAGAGATTAATATTACCTTTTAATTATAATATTCAAAGAGGCAATTTAATATAATGAAGAGAACATGGAACAGAGAGTTAAAAGGCCTGCAGATTTTTTTCCTACTGTGTGAATTGAGCTGTCAATTTAACCTCTTTGATTTTAATCTGCTACAATATCTTGTAATTAATACTAATTCCACCACATTTATCTGATTATTCTCAGGATGAAAACTGTAAAGTGCTATTACATATATTAAATGACTGTTTCCTTCATCTTTCATTAATGTGTTGAAGCTTATAAACTATTTCCATGCTCTATTACTGTCATATTCATCAATAAAAATAGTGAGACTTCTAAACAATTTGATGTACCCAAATAAAAAGCTGAAACTCGTACATTTCACCTCCAGAGGCATAGGGATCTTTTAAGTACATTTGTAGAGAAAATATCATAAAATACTTCAAATGACAGTAAATATTTCAAAAAAACCAAATACTCTTATTCCAAATTCTAGGGGCAGAAAAATGGAGATATTAAGGCAAAGGAAAGAGCTGGAAATTGAACCTGTGGTCAGGGAGGGAAAGGGTGAGTAACAAGTAGCATGCAGATGCAGTTCTCCTGGCAGACGCATGCTGGGCTGGGGGCTAGGGAAGAAATGTTCGCAACCCAGGCTGCTCCTCCACACCCAGTGATCCCAGGAATAGGTCTCCAACAGCTGCAGCTGGCTCTCGGGAAGGAGAAACCTGTCTGAGCACATAGGAGACAGATCATCCTTTCTGAACCAACCCCCCCCCCCCATCCTCCAGCTACGTCCAAATACTAAACCAGGTTTACCTTCAGATCTTCTGGATTAACCTTGCAAGTAGGCACAGATTAATTTCAGAGCCTTGCCCAAAGTCCTCCCACCTGTTTGCTTGCTTAATGCCTAAAATTCCTTCAAGATGGACCAAAGCCTTTCATTCCACAATTAGAAGTAAAAGGCTTAGCCAGCAAATATCTAGTAGAAGTAGAATATTAACTAAAATGTATTCTCTCCATACTCACAAAATGTCTGTACTACAATATACCCAGGAGGCCCTACAAGCCAAAGGGTTTACACCTGGACAAGCAGGGCAGCTCCAGTTTGCCATACTGGATTGCAACCCTTTGAAGTAAAAGTTCCTTGGCTAAAACAAGCTTATAAATGATCCACACTGCTGCAAATATAATGTCAAGACCAAGAGATAAAACAACCTGTCGAAGGTCCCACACAGCAGATGCCAGCTTCCTGACTCCAACCCCTGTGCTCTTCGATGCACCACGCTACCTCTCATGTTTGAATTTACATTCCACAGCTGAGGTGCTGGGCACAACCAGCACAAACTTTCCAATATGCTCCGCTCCACTTCATCAATGCCTGCCTTGTTTTCTATAATATGGTTGCTTAGGCAGATGTATTATTAATTCTTGGGACAGTCTCCCACTAGACTGAGAGCTCTTGAGGCTGTGATTCTCTTGTTCATCTTTGTATCTCTAGCAACAGGCACCAGGCTGATCACTCGCTGAAACTTTAAAGGGATACTGCCGGTGGGCTGCTTGATACATGCCAGCAGTATTTCATAACACGTTAGTTTTTTTGAAAAATAACTTTTTTATTCAGGAGATTTAATTCTCAAGATATTTTCAATAGACTTGTTTGTTTTAAACATCTTTTATGCGTGTGTTTTTGTTTCAAATTTCTGCAAGTTTTTTTGCTTTTGTTTTTATTTTTGTAGAGATGTGGGCCTCGATACGTTGCCCAGACTGGTCTCAAACTCCTGGGCTCAAGTGATCCTCCTGTCTGGGCCTCTTAAAGTGCTGGGATTACAGGAGTGAGCCACCGCACCTGGCCATCCTCAAGTTTTAATCTCCATGGAATGAAAGTTAATCATAATAAATAACGGGTATGTGCAGAAATTGTGTTCACTGAATGAAAATAAAAAACAACGTAGCCCATGGAAGGTATAAGAATAGAAAAGAACTCCCTTTAGTGGCTAACAAGCGTGGGTACATTAACAGTGTACACACTAAGCCACCTAAAGCCAACTGGAAGGATATGTATGCATGTACTGGTTTAAATATACAATGCAATACTGCTTTGGGGGTAGTAGCCAAAACAGTTTAAAAGTCACTGATTTAGAAGAAAATGGGTTAGTTATTCCAGAATACTTCTCATTAGGAGAGTTCCCAAGCATCAAGGCATACCCTTCTGGCAAAAATGTTTTTATCTTTTTCATGAAATACGTTGACAGCAGGACTCTTGTTTTATCTATTTCTATATTTTTCCAATTTTAAGTAAAGTGAAAATCTTTAAATTTCTATTAAAATGTTTTTAAAAATACAAGTGAATTACATTAGAATTGTGGTGAACCTAATTCTCAACATTGTGTGATCATTAGAGTTATCTTTAAATTGGTTAAGTTTCTATTCCTGCAGAGAGATGACAATGGACCAAAATTGCCTTCTAAAACTTCTTCCGAGTCATCTCAATGTAAGTTTAGTTTTAACTGGTGCAAGGTTTAAATGAAACATTTCAAGTTTATGTAAGAATTAGTTGATATTTATAAATTTTATAACTAGGAAAAATCCATATTTATGAGACAATGGAGACTCTCACAAGATTATACTGGAAAACTACTGAACTTAATAAAAGAAAGGGATTTCCAAACCAAGTGCAATGAAACATTTTCTGGGCTTTATGCAGATGCTTTGTTTCCAGAAATGGAATTCCAGCAAATGAGGGGTTGTCTTTATTGCTGTTTTTAATATTTAGATAATATAGTAGAATATTCAATAGAAACTGTTCAGGACTACAAATAGCCTGATGTTGCAGCTCATTGACTTTAATGAGGTCTGATGTGGCACAGTTGTTATTTCTATCATTCTTTTCCCACACATAAAGTGTTTCATTATTATGGTACTAGAATGTTTTACCCCATGATCCTACAGGGGATTTATCATGACAGCTTTTTTTTATTTGTACTTGTAGAGAAGGGGGCTGTAAGATGTCAGAGAGTAGGGGTTGGGAAATAGGAAAGATGCATTTTTTTGTGAGCTTATATTGCTATACAATAAGTGATTATTATCTCTACAATGTAATATATTAACATGAAAAAAAGTTCCCAAGCTTGCAGAAAAATGTTTTAAATTAGTTTTCCTGATTACATGTTTCTAATGGAATCTAGAGTGGTAGATCTTGTAAACGTAAAGAAAAATTTTAACCTAACAACAACAAAAAAATAAGTTCAACAGTTGAATGTAGTTTTTCACATACTCAACAAATAAAATAATGTTAATTTTTAATTTATCAGAGATTGAAACCATCTTCCTCATGGAAAATGAAAAAACAAAAAGTGGGCTAACAGAAACTAGGATTTATTTTCATTAATGGCTTTGGAACATCCCAAGTTTTGCCAAATTGCTGGTGGATGAATTAAGCACAACGGCACCACGTACACCACTACACACATGTAAATGGCCCAGTTTTTTTAAAGCTGGTGCTAAACTAATGATGTAGCATGCCTATTGCCAAAATTAGCACCCAGTGGTAAAAATAATCATAACAGAACTGGCTTGACACTGAAAATTAGTGATGGAAAAGGAGTAAACACAAAGGCAAGATGAAGCAATCAGAATAAGAGTAGGAGGACTTCAGAGGAAAAGGACCACATGGAAGTCTGGACACAATGAAACAAGCGTCAGGGCCCGAGTATACTAAAGCAATCCGTGCAGAAGTGATAAATAAGACTGCTGTCCACGGAAGAAGGAACACATGATGAGCCCATAAGATCATGGGGCTCAGGGGTGTACAAAATACTAGGATATAATAAAAGGGACAATGCCGGTTAATACTTAGAGTGCCAATCGCACACCTTGTACTGGGCTAGGCATTGTACATGCATCATCTCATTTATTTACACTACTTGTGTGATCTCAATAAGATTTTGGAAAGTGATGATATAGAGAGGTTAAATGAGTTGCTCAAGGTCATGCAGCTAGCAAGCGATGGGTTGAGGGATTTATATACAGACAGCCTGACTCTTGGATTATAAATGCTAAAACTATAAACTGGGTCACTTAATTAAGCACACTATAGATCACTGTATTTTCTGATACACGTATACATAACTGCTATTAAGGAAAATAGGAGCTTTAAAGTCAACTTAGAAAAAATAGGTTCCTGAGTATTTCTTAAGGCTTTTGTTTAAAATTCTAGTTTCTAGGCTTATTTTTAGCTTTTCATTTCAAATGAAAATTGATAATGAGAAATCACTGGCCAAAAGTTAATAAACTTTTATTTTATAAAGCTAAAAAGGAACTATTCTCTCTTTCTACACTGAAAATACTCATGGTTAGCCTAAGGGGATGTGAGTAACACATATTTCTGTGTAAGCTCAGTTGATACACTCTTATACCATACCCATCAGTTTTTATCCAGTACCTTTTATACAAGTATTGAAAGTGAGACAAACAAGAAAAATACTGATCTTTTAGAAATGAGGGATGTTGTTTGCATTATTCGCTATTGTATTTTCAGTACCTGGCACATAAGTAAATATTAATTAAAGAGATGACTTTTTTTCTTTTTTGCTTTTTTTTTTTCCCACTAGACCACCAGGGAGGATGACTTTTTTTTTTTAAGCTGAAATAACAACAACACTTTTGTAGTATTTCTTCTGGTTAAAAACAAAAAATGGCAGACCACAACTTTTGAAATCAGCTGTAAGGAACTATATATTTGAACTTGACTCTTCAACAAAGTAACTACGTGACTTTGGACAGATTAACCTTTTAGAACTGTTTCCATATTGACAAAATGTGGGTAATAATATACACTTCAGACTTGCTCTGAGTCTCCGATGAGACACTTCCCTGGTGAGGGAGCCGGCACGGGCCAGCTGGGAAGACATATACGCATCCACGCTGCAAAGCACAGTCACATAAAGGGAGGTGCCACATAGGGCATATGTAGTCTTTGAGACTTGACTTCGATGAATGAGAAAACCAGGTGGAGAGAGCACCTTCTAGACCTTTTCTGTCTGCAGTCCAGCCTTCACAAAGTTCCCTGAGTAACCCGTCTTTTCTTACAATCCCATCACTGCCCCCAGCCCCACCTCGCTGCCTTGTTGCCACTTCGGACTGAAGCAAGGACCATGGACTCCAGAGCTTGTCTGCCTGGCTTCCGATTGTGGCTCAGCCACTTGCTAGCTCTCTGTGCCTCAGTTTCCTCAACTTCAAATCAGGTAAATCATAGTATCTACTTCATTTTTGTGAAGATGTTACCAACTGATCCATTTAGAAATATGTCTGACACAGAGTAAACATTCTTTGAATGTTACCAATTATAAGTATTTTTCACATATCTGAATTTCTCGTTTGTCCACTAAGTCCTTTGCAAAAGATAACTTCCACGTATTGGGTTCTCAGTATCAACTCAAAAATATTATAAGAAAAAACCCCATTACCTTCCTGTCAAAATAGTTTCATGGCTTTTAGGATCTGGGCTATGATGACACAATTTTTCATTCACACAAGCTAGAAATATCAAAGAATTTTTTAGTCCTTTCCTCTAGTTCCCATGAAATTTAGTGTTTTTTCAATTTTTTCTCTGAAATAACTCTTGCATATCTCTTTCTTTTCATTTCCATTGCTAATGCTATAGTTTGGACCCTTGCTCTTCAGCTCTGAATTCGTACTGGTCTCTCAAAGCCATCTGCACACAACTACTATGGTAATAATTTTAACATATTTTCATCATGCAGTTCCCTTGATCAATAAGCTTTCATACTAAATATGGAAGGAATTAATTACTTATTGGCCCAACACATAAAGTTTTCTCTAATCTAACTAATCCACCCCCAAATCTTCATACTATGCGAAAGAGTTTCTTTTGCCTAATTCCTAGTCATTCGTCATTCTTATCCTCTCCTTTCTTAACTTTAATTTCAAGAAGACATAACACAGCAGTGACAATCCTATCTCCTTAGCCATAGAGGAGCCATTTTTCTCCTCTAGTCTTTTCCCCACACGCCCAGGAATCGATTCTTGCTGTGATATACATTCTGCCCCACAGCATCTTGGAATATCACTGCCAGTTTAATACAGTTTAATTTTTTTTAATTTCAGCATATTATGGGGGTACAAATGTTAAGGTTACGTATATTGCCCCTGCCCCCAACACAGTTTAATTTTAAGGAGCTGTTAAGTACATAATTTTTTATACCTTTAGTCTCAGTTTCCTAGATAGGAATAGGAATGACATTTCATACTTCAAACTGTATGTTTAAGGAGGAGCTGTTATTTGCCTATTTAAGGAATGAATTCGTTTGATGCTATGATGTATTTGGAAATGTCATACATATGAAAAGTGCTCTATAAAATGTCAAATTATCTTGTTAAACTAACTGAGAAAAAATGCAGCACAGGTTAGGATAATGGTTGGCCTCCCATAGACAATGCTAATGGAGGTGATCTTCACCAGAAAATCAAGTCCCACTTGGCCATTAAAAATGATACTTGAAATCTCTGAACCTCTCCCATGGAGTTTCATTGCCTCCTTCAAAATAAACACAGTTATTTCCTGACAGTTAAATCTCAGATTCATCCTGACAGGAAAATTCCCTAGAATACAAAAACATTATGAGTAGATTTCTATGAATAAAATGTTTCCCCATATGATTTTGTAATAATTCTAGCACTTGCATGCTGCTATATCCATCACACCAAGCAAACATTTTCCAATGAAACTGCGGAAGGGCCAATCCAAGACATACAATTTTAACTTTAGAAGTTGAATTTCTTTTCTATGTTGTGTAGGAACTAACACAGATGTTTTTTTTAAATATGAAAAGCCTTTTATTTTGGTTGACACACATTCTTATGCCCTTAAATAACACAGAAACAAACAGCAAAATTTTGTTGGATTTCCATCTGTCATCTTTTGTACTAACAGAGATAGGAAACTCAAAGCATGCCAAGGTTCGGACGTGTGTCGGAGGCCTAACTACAAGTGCCAATCAACCTTAAAGGACTTGTGAAAGACCCTTGATAAAGTAGACCAGAAGCTCTGGAACTAACTATTAGAGGTGAAAGGTCAAGGGTTACAACTCTAAGTTATGACGAAGAGGGTAGTTTCAAAGCAGAATTGGAGTTCTTTTATTATGCTGCTTGACTATCACAGGAGTTTTTCATAAAATAGGACAGTTTTAAAATATGACATTTTATTATGGTATCATGTAACATTAGAGGGAAAACCTTCAAGGAAAAAATTAACTGTAGTAAATATAAAAGGAACTGTGATGCTTAGAAATGGAATTGATACTATGAAATCTATTTTATGCTCCTGACTAAAATGACCTGTTTTTAATGTGCCAATAGCTGGCTCATTAGGTGTCTTTCAAGACACAAAAGAAAGTGTCTTGAATAAGATGATTGTGCAATATGATTAAAATAAATTTCTGATACAAAGAGCTTTGTGTAAAATATGTTCAATAGAATAAATTTTCGTTACTAGTGATTCTCCATATCTATATTGGAGTGGGAACAAAACTGAGAAAATTAAGATCTTAATCCATTTTGACATGACCTATATTCCATCCATATGCATATTTGCAAATATGTATGACTTAATGAGATTGAATCATTCCCCATATTCAGCCTCCTCATCACACAATCATTGTTAAACAATCCTTAAATTCTACTGGTAAGCTTTGAAGTTAGTTAATACTCAGCATGAAAAAGGATTATTATAAATAAAATAAATCCCCTAGACACCTGACTAAATTTGATAATTCTCTGACTATTTTATACTGAGATAAAAGTGGGCATAACTAAAATAGTTCTGGACTATTATCATATTTTAAGTAAAGAATAGCCATGAATGCCTTATGCTATTGACACTGCATATGTATGTGTATGTTTGCTTTCTTCCTCAAAAGACCTCATGCATTTGTGCAAGATTCAAGGCCTAAAACAAAAGCAAAACAAAAACAAGTAAAGGACAAGGTTAGCCAGTATATAATACAGTGTCACACCACCGGCATTGGCTATGCCACAGTTGGTCATAGAAGACAGTTGAGAAAAGCTTGGCATAGACGTAAAACTTTAATTTGACTTAAAAGAGTAGATTGAAAAGAGGATTTGAACTATTTCTAACACAAAGAAATAATAAATGCCTGAGGTGATGGATACTCCAATTACCCTGATTGTATGCATATATCAAAATATCACATGTATCCTATAAATATACACAACTACTATGTACCCATAATAATTAAAAATGAGAAAACCTTTAAAAAGAGAATAAGGTAGAATACAAAATAAGGCATAAACTCACACGGCTAATTATGTGCTCTGCAGCTCACCATGAGACTACCATCGTTGGAATATGAATTTTTGTTTGAAATAAGGTTGGATAAGTATAATTGGTCCAGGTTACTGAAGGCCTCAAATAGCAGGAGAAGAAGTTAAAAAATTCTCCAATAGGTAATAAAAAGCAAATTAGATAGAGCAGTAAGATAACCACAGGAAGAAAGTGGTTTGTGAGGACTAACCTGGCAAGAGTTAAGGCAGTCAATCACGAGTCTCTTATGAAAGTTAAGACATGAAGTAATAAGTGCCCTAGTGACAAATGGGGACAGAAAAAAGATACTGAAAGTAATATTTGATAAGAAGAATCAAACTTAGAGGTTTAATTGAATATGGGGTGAATAGAAATTGAAAGTCAAAGATGTTCTTTAAGGATTTGAATCTTATAGAATAAAAAAAGTTGGTGGTACTATTTACACATGTTGGGTAGATTAAACAAAATGTCCCTCTATCATTAACACAATATATGTCAACCTTGGGCTCTGGAAACGGTGTCAGAATATTGGCACTTGATGTGAATTAGATCCTCTGCAGAGTCTGCATTTCCTCTTTTAAGACAAGATGCACAGACCTTTGCAAGTGAAGGTGCAAGCCCCAAAACTTGGAAAACATTGGTTCTTGTATTTGGACATCTTTGACATTCAAGGTCAGTTTTGTAGACAATTACAAAATTCTACAAATAAATGGAAAATAAACTTGGTTTAATATTACAGAATCTATAACTAAATCACCAAATTAGGGTTGTTTGTATCTTTCTATTGATTCCCTTTAAAATTATGAGGAATTCTTTTCAATATTTTCTACTCACATATAGTAACTTAATTCGGAATTTCCATCAGTGGAATATTGATTTGAATCATCCCTGAAACAAAGAGACAGCAAGAACAGTGGACAGAGAACTAGAGACCTCCTAGTTAATAATCTTGCTGCAATAAGTTCTACAGAATCTTAGACTTTTTATCTATAACATGAAACAATTGTACCAGAGCTCTAGAGTGCCTTCCAACAATATGGTTCTATGAAAAGCAAAAGAAAATAATTTCCTAACTAAATGAACACACCTGCTCTCTAGTACCTAAAAAAGTAGTAACCCTAGGTCCATCAAAGTGAATACAAGAATGCCAGTCAAATCCATAGATGGCGCATCACACAGGCAAGCATATTAAGTGGGTATCATATCAGCAACCGCTGCCTTGAGGATGTGAAGGGTAGAAGGAGAGCGATGGTGCATCACATGCAATGGTGAGGAGGTCAGCCAGCGCCCAGAGTTCTACTGGCCTTTCAAAACCGTGGCAAGAACTCAGGAGTGGTAATGAACGAGAGCAACATGCCCTGCCCCTTTCAAGCTCCGCTAACCCCCTGGACTGATGGCTGCAGCTGAGAAATTCCAAAGGGATTGAGGAGGGGAAGTGCCCAGGGCATGATGCAGGCGCACAAATCCCCCCGGAGTCCTAATCATTCTCCTGAGTACACATGCTCACGAGGCACAGTTGCTTGGTCTTGCCACACGCTCGGCCTCCCTCGTGAAGAAACAGAGGGACTGACTGTCTGGGAGGAGGAACACTCCTGCCCGGTCGCAGCACATGTCTCGACAAATCAACAGCCAGTCTTTGCTCAGTCATGTCTATCCTAATCTGACCAGATCAGCTCTACGCTCCAGAAGAGTGTGGAGAACTGTCTTCTATAGTTACCCAACAGAAACATTCTGTTGTGTTTGTGGTGCTATAAAATATTGATGCAGTAACCCAAAGAACACCAGATAACTTGTAAAAACCTTTTCTGTGTTTTATCTGTTTGTGTGTTTAAAGGCTAAATTTCTTCTCCCTTAATTCTATTCTATTAGATGAACAACCAAAAATATCTAATATTAATTTAGAGGAAATAATGCAAAGAGGACTACGAACAACCTCTATTTTATTTAAAGACTATCTTCAGTGTGGTCATTAGGCCTAGATTTTTGAGCCAGGATTGACAAGGCCTTCTTTATGATGACAGATTTGAGTACTCATTGTATGACAAGGTTTTTTATTTCACTGCAGCAACCAATGATGAAATGCAATATGGTCAGATTAAAGGTGGTACATAACACTACCCTTTTGTACGAGTAATATCTTTGGCAAACCCACACGTGCTCAGTCATTTAAATCCATAACCTGAAGCTGAGCAGAGTCCCATCAAAGTCTTCTTTACACACCCACCTGCCCCGGGGTGGTACATACATCATTTGAAGCAAAGCTTAGTGACAGCTGCAGAAATGTACTCAGTGAAGTTAAAATAGACAGCAATCTAGAATAATAGTGATGGAAATACATGGACATTCATTTTTAAATGAATTAAATGATCCTTTCAAATCCAGAGCTGATTTGCAGCTGGTATACACGTCAGCACTACCACACTGGTTATTAGTCAGTGTTGGAAGCACCCCTCCCCTAAATTCCTCAGATCTCACCATCCTGGCCCCTTCTCTGGAGCCCCCTGGAACTCCACACAAAGTGGGTACTAAAGGGGGAAATAGCTGCCAACAGATCTCCGAATCTCTGTTCCAGCATTGAGGCTGGTGTCCACTATGATTTGTTGGTGCCTATACCATACTGCTTGGTCAATATTTTGAATACCAGCCTGTCTACCTCCCTCATCATTATAGCACTTATCACATTGTATTGCAATTATTTCTTCACAAGTCAGCTTCTATCTCCTTCTCTCAAGTACTTAAAGGCAGGGAACCAGTCTAATCCATCTTTGAGCCTTAGTGTCTAGCAGGATGGTAGTCTTAATAGATATTTGGTAAACCTATGAATGAATGAACCAGAAAAATCAAATTTCATCATGTCACTTGGATAATATAACATTTTCAGATAAAGTTACTCTCATTCTTACACAGTATTTGTGATTTCTTATAAGGATTTTCCTATAGACACACATGGCCTTTAAATTTGCATTGGCTTTCACATGGAAAGATAGCAAGAATGAACTAAAAATCCCAAGAGGGAATTCTTTTGAGTTAGTTGTGCTTTTTATCTTATTCCTATGACTTTCCCATGGAAGTGTAATAAGGTTTAAAGGAGACCATCCTGTGCCAACATTAAAAATACCAACATTAAAAAAATTCTTTCATCTGACTCACTATAGAATCATCTTTAGAACTTACATTCTTCAAATATCCACACTTTGGGAATGTGTACGATTGCTGAGAGAGTCCACTGTGCCTCAAGTCCCTGCCCACTCCCTTCAAGGGCAGCCTCATCATCTAAACACGGTGCAACTCTTTGACTTTCAGTAGAAAAAATACTGAAAATATTTTTATCTTCACAGCATTTTAAAATTAGAACCACAGACTGTTTTTTTCATATTTCCAGTGGATAATATTCTGGTGCCAGACACAAACCTAAGTTTGGTTTCATCATGTTGAGGACCTTTTAGGACATCAGGAAGCATGTGGAAAAATTTCTTTTTGGGTGAATATATTCTCCATCTTCTGGTGAACAGTTCTTGTTTTCTTTTCTAGGGAGTAGTTTATGTGCTATGTTTGGGCCACACATGAAAGTAGTATCTCTCTCGTGAGACTGCCTTTGGCTCATGCTGAGTTTTTTGAGGCCAAGATTATGGTAATGATTTAAGTAGCAAAAGAAGCAAAATGGAATAGGCAAAACAATGGAAGAAAAGGGATTAAAGAGGTGAAAATTTTTCCCAAATTAATTCAACACAATTAAACTATGTCTTAGAAAACTGAGAGGCTCAGATCTCAAAACCAAAGACACTGGGATAGTGTCTTCATCAGGTAATCAATACTGGGTATTCTGCAGCCTGATGCACCAAAGGAATGTCAATGATTCCAACAATAACCTAAAACCAATATTTTGTCTTCTAAGTTCAAGTCCCATTCCACACAATCTCCAGAAGTCTACCGGGGCACGTGCCATTGCTTTTGGTGGCTCCTCCAAGGCCAGCTGTGCATATCTCAGTAGCTTGGAAGCTGGCCAGTGCAGTAAGCCCCATGCTGGACTTGGGAAACTAAGCCCCTCTCTTACTGCTTTTTCACAGGTGGGACACCTGCTCTTTTCTTTTATCGAGGTCTTTCTAATGACATATTAAAGGCTCTGCAAACTCAACACAGCATTTGGATCATTATATTTGAATGAAAAAGATAAATGCAACAAAGAAACAGGAGTAATGAATAAGCAGGATATTTAGTCTAAGGACCGGGTGCACATGCAACAGATTTATCATTTCTGACAGCCAGAAAGGGAGGGTGGGAGGCGGGGGGAAAGGGTGAAAGAGAGAAACAGGGAGGGAAGAAGTAAACAAACTTAGGATAAAAAATTTTTCATTTTTCAATTTGTCAAAAAGAAGCTTACTTCTAAATCGCCTGTGATGAATCTGATAAATTGCTATATAGTGGTTTATTATTTAAAAGCAGCAGCACAGCTGAATGAAAAGAGCACATATTTTGATGCTCATAGATCTGGACTAGAACTGCATCTCCACTAAACGTGATTCTCTAAATGTGACTTAACCCTCTCAATCTCAGTTTCCTCACCTATAAAATGGAAATGATAAATATGACCTCACAAACTATTCATTTATTCAAAAATAATTACAGAACTTCTTATAGCCTGGCTCTAGGTTTCTTGGTGAAGTTCAGAGGAAGGACGCACAGAACGTTTGGAATGGAGTTTTCATACAAACATGGAGACAGATGGCAAACAAGTAAACCAAGAATACGTTATGTATTTATAGATTGGGACAAATCCTGTGAAAGGCATAGTTAGGTCCTATAAGAGGAAATAATTATGATGAGGAATGACATGATGTATGACAAGCACAGGCTATGCCACATACTAAGTACTCAAGGAAAAGGAATTCCTTCATCTGATACTTTAACCACTCCAAAGAATTTAAAGATTTTATAAATATCTAATACTTAAATCCTTTTAAATTACATAAAATATGACAGTATTAAATTTTAGGTTACCAGGAAACTCTTGCAGACTTGCCAAAACAGGCAATTTAAAACTAATAATACCTAATTAGTTTTAAAGTAGGATTGTATGTCACACAGATGACACATGTGACTACAGCTAAGAGGAAGATGGGACAGCAGAGAAGCAGGACGCTCAGCACAAACCCTTCCTGGGCCCTGCGTGAATGAAATGTTCACATCCATCACGGCTCTGTTGTCTTTTTGGGGAGAAAAACAAGAGAACTGGGATTGTCCAGGAAATGTAGAAGCTGCTAGACTCTAAACATTTAAAAAGTCATTTTATTTATTCATAAATGAGAGGCACATACTACTTACTTTAAATAGTTAAATTTTAAAAGATAGAATTTTTAAAAATAAAAGATAGCTATAAAATGAGAAATTTTGAAAATGAGTGCCCTTATTTTGAAATAAAAATTAAAATTAGGCTAAACATTTTTTATTTAATAGTCACATTTCCTCTTTATAAACTCAGTTTACGTTTTTTGTATGAATGAGTTTTGAAAAAGTGAAATAATGAGAAATCTGTATTATTTTGCAAATTGGTGTTTAAGGTTATTACTATCATTGAAGTTTTCTTTCCTGCGTAAAACGTGACTCAGTCACATCACAGGGATCCCAGATTTTGGAACTTTGCTTTCCCTGTAATTATAGGATCAATATGGGTCTCTCAAATCTGGTGGCTGATGGTGATTTCACCATTTCTGTCCTTTCTGAGGTCTGTAACACAGACGCGCCCACATTCTTAGCTCACAGAACCCTCTGCAAGTTCTCTGTCTTCTTTCTGAAACCTTTTGAAGATGTTGAGATGACAAGCACCACGACCATCACACATCTCCAGTCTTACCAAGATGTCTTATTGCTCAACAATAAATGTTGCAATCAGCACTACAGCTGCCAAGCTATGCCTTGCCCAGATGCATTGAATCAGCTGCATAACTCCATAGGGGGCCCACATAAAATTTTATACTGCTCAGCATCACCTCATTCCAACCCCCAACATGAGCTGCTCTGACTCTGCACACAGTGTAGTATTTTATAGCTTATTCCATTCCTGCACTGTGTGCTGGGCTGGTACCTACAATAGAGTTTTATCAGGTTGAGGCTTTTCTCTGAGGACTAAGTTTCCAGATGGGGTCACTATACCGTTATACACACAATCTGGCCCATTTCAAAGAATGAGAGAGGGAGAGAGAGAGACAGAGAGAGAAAGAAAGAGAATATGTGTGTGTGTTAGGTGGCTGGCAGGAAGGAAGGACTCATG
The DNA here is from genome assembly GCA_008750895.1 of Mirza zaza. Lineage (NCBI taxonomy): Eukaryota > Metazoa > Chordata > Mammalia > Primates > Cheirogaleidae > Mirza > Mirza zaza. The sequence continues at coordinate 36,270 of VSMD01102523.1, read as the reverse complement.
TAAGAAGAGAAACCAAGACTTGGGCCTCTTCCCTCAGAATAAAAAAGCTCCTTAAACACCTTTTAACCCCTCAATGTAATTTCTATTGCTAATATTCCTTTAAAATCCCTCTACAATTTGGAAATAACTCTAGAGATAACTTCCATGATGGGTACCATGAGAACATGGAGATTCATTAGACCAGAGATTCCATGAGGACAAAACTCATTTCCATCCTTTGACCCGGGCTCTTTCACCTGGTATGTATTTGCTCAAAAAGAATAGCATAATTGCAGCAGGTCTTTAATAAGTTCTTCCTGGTATTTGGGCTTCATAATATAGCACTTTATTGTTGACTGCTAGATATTTAAGGCTTAGCTCTGAATCACAACAAAATGTATCCTTCGGTATATTGCACCTTTATCAGTTTGTGTGGTCTGCTGAATGTCAATGTTCCATTACTCATTCTAGCAATAACTTACATAATTTAGGATGCTATCATATCTTTCCTGGTTGCTTTCCCTAGAGGCTAAAAACACTCAATTCTGTACTATCTTCTCATAGATTGTATCTTTAAGCCTCTTAATTTTGCTGTTCACCCTTGGATTCTACTAATTTTTCAGTGTCATTTCCATGACACAATAACTATAACTAAATATAGTAGTTTAATAAACAGAAAGAAAAACAAAAACAATGTCTTTTGCCCAGACCGTAATCATTCAACTCACAAAAAAGATGTAGATTATCTAGGCAGGGCCAACATTCAATATTTGTGTGGCTGTTTGGACTAGCTGAGAAATGAATCAAAGTAGCTCCAGAAAATATGACCAATTCTAGTCCCTATCCCACAGAATAACTGGCTTCCTTTGTTTCGAAGACAGAATAAGCAACTACTCTTAAAAATTCCCATTGTCATAGAAATTGAAGCTCTGACACGGCAGGGTGGGGGGAAGGGATGGCAAGGGCAATATGTGTAACCTTAACAATATTTGTACCCCCATTATATGATGAAATAAAAAGAGAAAAAAAAAAGAAAATGAAGTGTACATCATCATGCCAACTGATACAAAATGCTAAACAGGGTTAGCTAATGTGTAAAATCCAACAAGTGTTCTCCCATGCTACTTAAACCACATCAAAATCTAATACACAGGGAGCTGGTTTCTGATGATGTGGCTTAGTTTAAGTAATGAAATTAGCATAATATTCAAAGGGAGTTTGATGTGTTAGTCTCATTAATTAAGAGAAAATGACTAAATGATTTACATTACAATAGTCCTGTTGTTTAGGCATTCAATGGAACCACATAGCTAAGACAATTATAGATCTCTCATTTAAGAAAACTGAGCTTGTTTTAGCAAATTTTTACAAAGTTAATAGAGTGTCACTGATACTATTCAGGCACTAATACAGCACAAAGGTTCTAATAAGATTGAAAGAATCATGCACATGACTTAAGAGGAATTGGTGACATGAACTCACATGTTTCTACAACAAAATAGTTTCCCTGAAATAAAATGCTAAAGTGAGCTTTCTTATATGTATCTCATAACAAAATAGTAAAATGATTAAGAAAATGCATTAGTAATTTCACAAAAATGGGTTAGTTTCTCAGTAACAGATAAAAATAGATTCTCTAAAGGCAGATAGTATTTCCCAGATGGCAACAGTTTTATGATAGGAATATGATAGTCAAATATTAACTCAAAAAATCCAGAAAACAACAACATTTTCTGAGTTACTGGTATCTACAGTGAAAGTTCCAACAAGAACAGAATATCATTATTAGTCTCATTATTTTGTCCTTTAAAATTCACACCTAATGGGTGCAGTTCGCACGTCTGGGGGATGGACATGCTTGAAGCTCTGACTTGGGCAGGGCGAAGGCAATATATATAACCTAAACATTTGTACCCCTGTAATATGCTGAAATAAAAATAATAATAAAAACAAAAAATTTAATTTTCAAGTGATTTACAGGTATTCTCTATCCTATTATAATAAAATAATTACTAGATTCATTGTCTAAATATACTTTAATATGGGAAACATTTTAAAACTAGGTGTCTACATGAAGAAGAAATTTTAAGTTATCCATAAATTTGGGATTAAAATTAAGACAAGATCAGAATTATGTTGGAAGGGGGAAATGATCATAAGAATTGGTATTATGTTATCTGAAAAAGACAGAATGACAAAGAGATGAAACATAAAATTACTATTAAAACCTTGCTTTTCGCCTATTAGATCTCATAAAATTGTGGGAGAGCACACACTTTTAAACTATATTTTTCCCCAAAACACTTCTAACATTGAAAAAAAATGTAGCTCCAAAGGAAAACAGTTAACACAATGTAATAAACAGAATGTAATAAAAATACATTAAGAACGTTAATGTGTATTTCACTTCTTGTGTATATTTACCCTCCACACAATCTATTCAGACTTAGTGAAATGAACAATATGCATGATCTTGTATGTTTACCTGCAAGCCCATATAAGTGCCAAAGCATTCAGTGCTCCCTGGGAGTCCCGACTGACAATGTAAAATTGAAATGTTTAAGCATTCACAATAAATACAGTCAACCCTCTGTATGGACATATCAGCATCCATGCAGTCAACCAATTGCAGATGGAAAATATATTTTTTTAATTGCATCTGTACTGAACATGTGCAGACTTTTCTTTCTTGTCATTATTCCTTAAACAATACCATATAACAACTATTTACATGTCATTTACATTATATTAGATATTATAAGTAATCTAGAGACGATTTAAAGTATATGGGAGGACTTACGGAGGTTGTATGCAAATTACTCAATCATTTTGTGTCAGGGACTTGAGCATCTATGGATTTCGGAATCTGATGGACTTCCTGGACTTAATCTCCCATGGATACCAAGGATGGGATGATTGTACATCTATATTCCAAGTAGTTATCACAGTTCTGAAGGGCCACATGAATAGGATTTTTCAGGTGTTTTAAACGAAGCAGAACCTGCTTTATACTTTACAATAAAAATTGTAACTCTTTGAGAACTTGCTCTCTTGCCCCACTGTCAACTTTAATTAACCCTAGTAACTTTTTCATTTATTAATCAATTTAGCATTTATTGAGTGCTTATTACATGCCTAACCCTGATATTCCACAGACTCCTCACTGAGACAATAGCAAAGAATTTTTTTTTTTTTGAGACAGAGTCTCACTTTGTTGCCCAGGCTAGAGTGAGTGCCGTGGCATCAGGCTAGCTCACAGCAACCTCAAACTCCTGGGCTCAAGCGATCCTCTTGCCTCAGCCTCCCGAGTGGCTGGGACTACAGGCATGCGCCACCATGCCTGGCTAATTTTTTTCTATATGTATTAGTTGGCCAATTAATTTCTTTCTATTTTTTTTTATAGTAGAGACGGGGTCTCACTCAGGCTGGTTTCGAACTCCTGACCTCGAGCAATCCTCCCGCCTCGGCCTCCCAGAGTGCTAGGATTACAGGCGTGAGCCACCGCGCCCGGCCAATAGCAAAGAATTTTGCATATAATTCCTAATAAGAATATTTGCTGTATTTAAGGCAAATTATTAGGTAAGCTAATTACTGAACATTACTCAACCCTGAGCAAACAGTTTGATAAGTGAATAATGGGCTAAATAAAAATGGAAAACCAAACCAGAAAGCATAAAGTCATATGAGGGAAAATTCTTAAAGAATAATAAATTTTTAGAAATGAAACATAGTAGAGGAGGAGAGATTGTGGAACATATATGACAATACTTAGGTGCAAGGCCAAGCCATTGCTCTAGGGAACATGGGATAAACTATCAGCTTGTGAAATTTTTTTTCCAGACCTTTATTTCCACAATGGTAATAAAAACAAAACCAGCCTCCTACCTCTGGCCTCTCCTCTCACCCCCTACTGAGAAACAAAACAGCAGCATTATCTTTAAACAGTTCAGCTAACACCCAAAGGTAGCCTGAGAATTTTAAATAGCCCTGGGTCCCCATTATTAACAGAAAGCCCGATGAGCACCAGTCTCAAACACTTTGCCCCAGAACAACGGGCAGCCATTGAGACATGAGGTCAACTGGCTGAAGGGTAAGAATGAAACCATTTTAAAACGGAAACAGACAAAAGGCAAACTCCCTCAAGCATTTCCAAGCTATATCATAATCAGTGGTGTTGAAAGCTGTACTAAGACCAAGTGCCGAAGAACAAGACTGGAGGAGAAAGCGAAATGTGCAATGTAAGGAGGTCATTTGTAATTCTGACAAGGGTGGTCTCCCGACTCACCGTTTTTTTAGGGGACTGAAATTTCCACTTTGGCCATCACCCACAAAGGATCATTCTGGGAGGAGGAGAGAATAAAATTGGTCTGGTTGCAGCAGTGGGGGTCTTTTCTTTTTGGCTATCCTGGAATATCTCCCATTTCCTGGGTCTGTCCAGATAGCCTCTTAATTTGTGTGCTCAGGTTTTTTTGCAATGTCTGGGTTTTTCCATTAAACTAGAATTTTTCGCTAATTTTCCTATACTCTCCAAAACTAAAAAAAAAAAAAAAAAAAAAATTGGAATAACATCACCCATAATTCATCTTCTAGAATATGTTGGAAATTCTTGTTTTGCTTTGCTTTTTAAAAAAGAATGAGGATCTTAGTACTATTTAAAAATGCTCTGAGTATTTATCATGATGTAATTAAATCAACCATGTTGTCTGGGGAATTTTAGCACCAATTTATGTAATTCTTCTTCTTCTTTTTTTTTTTTTTATTGAGACAGAGTCTCACTCTGTTACCCAAGCTAGATAAAGTGTTGAGGTGTCTGCCTAGCTCACAGCAACCTCAAACACCTGAGCTCAAGTGAGTCTCCAACCTCAGCCTCCCAGAGTGCTAGGATTGCAGGCGTGAGCCACCGCGCCTAGCCCTACTTTATGTAATTCTTGAGGTTATTTATTTATCATATATTACCGATACTCTCAAATCTGCATTTTTATTTATTTGAATAAAATAAAAGACATGAAGCATTTGCATCATCAGAACTGTCAAGCAACTTTTCTCAAAAAAATAAAAATCTAATAAAGCATATTTAAAAAAATTTATCATAAAGCTGCTTTTTACAGCTCAGATTAAAAATACACATTTATTAAAACACGGTAGATCAAGATTCAACTAGATTCTAGAAAAAAGACACTACTGTAAGCCCATCCAAATGTTTAAGCCGGGCTTATAACATGTAGGAGGGCTATTTCTAGGTGAAATGTTAAAATTTGCATGAACAAATACTGTTTCATAATAATCCCGAGATTCGGATGGAACTACAGCAAAGCCTCACAATCTTTTAGGTGGATTTTCTTCTACCCAAGATTTTCATTTGTTTTCATTTGTTCTTGGTGTTAAAATCCATAGGGGAAAAAACTGGAAGACTCACAAGGCAGGAGGCTAGTGTGGATTGCAATACACCCGGACAGAAGCAGCAACACTGCGGTGTGCGCAAATCAGCACCTCAGGGAGACTCTTCCTACCTGCCCAGGCCTTAGCCCTGCACACTCCCGATATGCTCAGCAGCTGCAGCACACTGGCTGCTAAAAGTCAGTGTTGGAGGAAGAGCGGTCTACAGAACTTTCGAATGCTGATTTCTGTCTCTGCGTACTACATGGCACACCAAATGCAAACAAACGGCAAGAAGGGAAAAAAATACTTGTTTTCACTGGCAAGTCTACAGATTCTTGTGGTCAGAAGAATCTTACAATTTCTGCTGATGCTCCTGGAAACAGATTGATGAGCTAGGCTGCTGTGCTTTTTCAGGAAGCAAATGAAAGAATGGTGTTAAATAAGACAGATCATTCTGAAATACAGTTTTATAATAATCCTGAGATTCACACTGAACTATGGCAAAGCCTCACAATCTTTTAGGTGGATTTTCTTCTACCTAAGATTTTCATTTGTTTTCATTTGTCCTTGGTGTTCAGACAGATTCCTAGCTAGACAGTTGAATGCTCTCATTGTTCTACTGAAGAATATTCTGTTATTCACCATTAACCCACTTTAACTGTATAGGACAGTGTTTAGTGTAACTGAAGACTTCACAGTCCTTGGGTAATGCTTTTGAACTGATTCGTGCATTCGCTCATTCAACAGCAACACACAAATGCCACTTTCTAAGCAAGGCACCGTGCTCAGCACGGGGATGAAAAGCTGGAAAGTAACATTGCCCCCATCCATGGGAAGACTCCAGTATGTAGACAGAGATATACAGATACCTATGGTAAGAGCTGTGATAAATTCAAGCTCAGAGAGCTAAACTGTACACATAATAAGTTAATTCTAGCTTATAGGGGGAGCAGCTTGGAAAATTCTATGTCTTTTCAGTACAAAAAAATAAGAAGAAAAAATATCTCTATTTAGAGCAGAATTTTCCAGCATTTTGGAGCTGGCGTGCTAATTTTTATATCACATTCTTCCAATCATCCTGAAAAGTCTTATTTATATGTGTAAGAGTTGAAGCACATTGAAGCTAGTGCTGTTTTGAGAATTTTATCACATCTACTGAAATGACCAGAGACTGCAGGGGCAATGTGGAATTGATATGGAATTCAAACTCAGATTACAAAAGGGATAGAAATAGGCAGTGAGTCAACAGCTTTCTTTCTAGTCATATAGAGGTGTTTCTACTAATAGCAAGTGACTGCTTTACTCAGGAAAACTAGACTGTGCCAGGTCCCGTTTGCACATCATCTCAAAATTGTGTTGTCATTAGTGTCACCACCACATGAACAACTAACATGTATAAGGCATTAGCCATGTGCCAGGCACTGTGCTATCACAAATATTAACTCATTTAATCCTTACCTCAACATTATATGACAGGTACTATTGTTATCCCCATTTTACAGATAAGAAAACTGAGGCATAGAGAAGTTAAATATTAAATAACTCCTTAACTACTTAATAAGTAGTAGAGCTGGGAAGCAAACCCAGGCAATCCGGCTCTCGCATCTTAACTCTTAACCATTATACTAAACTGTTCCTCTATGGATTTTGAAAATATAATAAAAGTAAACACTGTAATACAATATTTACCCAAGAGAGTTAATGCTAATAGAAAAAAACTTTAAGTTTATATACAAGAAGAAAGGGATAAATCACCTGTAGGCTCCATAAATCTGTGATGCCCTGTGCAAAGGTGTTCTACTATAAAAATTGACTAGTCCTTTTCCAAAATCTCTCTTATTTTTCCCATCTAAATAAACCCAATTTATAGGATTAAATTTTAAATGCATTGTTCAGTAAACTTACTTTAAGGATGATGATAAGCAACAATGTCTTTTATGTCATTATCAAAGATGTTGAACCCAGGTTCCAATCAGTATTATATGGGATTCCTGTTTGTTTTATGTTCTTTAGATACATCAGATTCAATCAGTTTCCTATTTATTACTATTCTTTCCAATTGTACACAATTAGTTTTTTTTTTTTTTTTTGAGACAGTCTTGCTCTGTTGCCCAGACTAGAGTGTCATGGCATCAGCCTAGCTCACAGCAACCTCAAACTCCTGTGCTCAAGAGATCCTCCTGCCTCAGCCTCCCAAGTAGCTGGGACTACAGGCATGCACAACCATGCCCAGCTAATTTTTTCTCTATATTTTTAGTTGGTCAATTAATTTCTTTCTATTTTTAGTACAGATGGGGTCTCGCTCTTGCTCAGGCTGCTTTCGAACTCCTGACCTTGAGCAATCCACCCGCCTCGGCCTCCCATAGTGCTAGGATTACAGGCATGAGCCACCATGCCTGGTTCACAATTAGATTTTACTACCTAAATTTCATGAATATTTCCTAAATGTTTCTCTTCCTTCCCATCTGCAATGAAATTGTTCTATCTCCAGGTATCACCTCACTTCAGTTGTTGCAATCAGCTCCTTTAAATTACTGAGTTCATATTATGTGGCAAGCGTTGTGCTAAAAACACAATATATTTATTTCATTTGATCCTCATAAAAAAGTTCTGAGCAGAGTAGTAGTAGCTATATTGAACAGGTAAGTAAAATTTTCAGAAATTAAGTAACCAGTTCAAGGTCATGCTGCTGGTGAGCAGTACAGCTGGGAGAACTCAGAACATTGCACACGCGGACAACCTCTTCCCCAAGCAAATCTTAATTTGCTGTGCATCTCCTCTGCCCCACATATATGAATCGATTAATACAAGTTCTGTGCTTGACAGGAAAAATGCATAAAGTCCTTCTAACCTACTGTACCATTATGACTTAGTTTTCAATACAGTATCACTCACCCAGAGCTTTTGCCTCATTTCAAAGAAATATGTTCAGAAAAAAAGGAAAGGGCTATACAAAAATTAGAGTACATATCTTTAGGTTGGACAGATTGAAAATTAATTTCATTTGGGCTGGGCACAGCGGCTCACACCTATAATCCTAGCACTCTGGAAGACTAAGGTGGGAGGATCCCTTGAGGTCTGGAGTTTGAGACCAGCCTAAGCAAGAGCGAGGCCCTGTCTCTACAACAAATAGAAAAATTAGCCAGGCATGGTGGCTGGTGTCCATAGTCCCAGGTACTCGGGAGGCTGAAGCAGGAGGATTGCTTATGCCCAGGAGTTTGAGGTTGCTGTGAGCTATGAGACACCACTACATTCTAGCTAGGGCAACACAATGAGACTCTGTCTCAAAAAAAAAAAAAAATTAATTCCATTTCTTTTCATTTCTTATAGTTATAATATTTAATAAACATTAGTAATGAACCCAAACTGATCTAAATATATTATATATTCAAAGACTGACATTTTAACAAAATAATGTTTTTTCTTGAAAAAATTCTTATGGAATAGCATTAGATGAGAAATATAATGTGATAAGAGAAGGATATTTATGAAAAGTACAGCATATAAAACAAGTGTAATACAGCCATTTCTAAAATAAAACTTCCTAAAGGACAACAGCAGCTTTAAAAATCTGATATTGTAATGAAAATTTAATGGGACTTCCAAACAAAGAAGCATTCATCTATTTCAAGACCTTCTCAGAAATAAATCCAAGTATTTGCCTAAGAAGTCCAGTCTAAGAATTTCTGATATTGTTAACTCTGTAATAGTCATCTGTGTGATTTACTTACATGAATTAGCACAGTTAGTTACTGGTTTCTTTATTCTTTTTCTTTCTTTCTTTCTTTTTTTTTTTTTTTTTGGATACAGAGTCTCCCTCTGTCACCCAGGCTAGAGTGTAGTGGCATCATCATAGCTCACTGCACCCTCAAACTCCTGGGTTCAATCAATCCTCCTGCCTCAGCCTCCCAAATAGCTAGGACTACAGGTATGAGCCACTATGCCTGACTCTAATTTTTCTATTTTTAGTAGAGATGGGGTCTTGTTCTTGCTCAGGCTGGTCTCAAACTCCTGACCTCAAAGGATCCTCCTGCCTCAGTCTCCCAGAGTGCTAGGATTACAAGCATGAACCACTACACTAAACCTGTTACTGTTTCTAAAAGTCAAAAAAAGGGATTGTGAAAAGATAAAAAAAAAAAAAGGAAAGCCTAAGAAATGAATAAGAACTTCTAAAGGGAAGCATAACGATTTGTATTACTCCATACATTCCAGACTGCTTCATTTTTTTCTTTAACTACAAGTTCAGTATGATCAAAATACAGCAACACCAACAATTTTCATACTAAAATAAAATACTTCTATGCATATAAAATGAAGACAGTAGGCAGGTTTCTGTAATAATCTTCCACAAAGAAAGATATAAAATAAGGGAACAAAAAAAGAATAGCTTTCATCTCCTGTGGTTTTCATGTCAAATTCCCTTCCATCTTTTTTTCTCTCTAACCTTCATTCTTTGATATTGGCCAAAAGGAAAAAAATTAAAGAGAAAAGACTACATGTGGGGTTTTGTTTTGTTTCTTAAGAGAGAAGAATCCACTACGCACCCATATTTCAAGACTCATCTTGCCACAAACTCTACAAAGCTTCTTCCTGATGACCTTGTCCCAAAGCAGAACCTGAGTTCCCTTGTGTTGTGTCTCTTTCCAGTCATGTACGTCTATCTTAAATGATACAACAGACAACTACATTAATTTATTCCATCTCTCTCCACTGGAAGTTCCTTGTGGATATGGGACATTTCTTATTCCTTTGTGATTCCTTGGGACCTTGTACGGAGTTTGAAAGGGACTTCATAAACTGATATGTGTTGAAAGAAAAAAATGAATTATAGGTATGTCTTCCCCTAATTAAGGCCACAGTATTAATATTATTCTTACAAAGTTGAAATTTAAAAATCAAAACTATAATGAAGGAAATTGCTTACAAATTAGCTCTCAAAATGAAAAATCAGCAATATCAAGTAGAAGGAACACATTTTCCACTGCAAATTCTCAAGATATGATAATTGCTGGTCACCCAGATGGTTGAAGCATGTTTACTTTCACATCACACACTTAATCTCTGCAACACTCCAGGGGAGCCTAAACTACAGTTTACATTACAGTGAATTGCTTGAGAATTTGCTCTGGTGTGTTATTATACAAGCAACATTATAGCAAGAACCATGCACCAGGTTTTTATGCCCAATATTCCAGCCCATATTCCATTACATCCTGTGGGCCCAGCATGATTCATTTATAATGCAATACCAGTCTCTCATTTTGTATAAATCAGTAGTTTTCACATCTGAGAGCTACCCGGGTAGTTTTCAGGAAGTTTCATTTCATTTTGTTTTGTTTGGGATATATCTAGTGCTCCTCTGTTTTTCAAATGGCAACCCTAAGTAACGTTTTTATATACGCCTTATCCTTTCTTGCGTTTTGACTTTTATATCCCACAATTCTAAAAGAGATCTCTCAAACTCACCAATTAACTTTCCACATTTTATTTTCAGTCCCATGTTTAGATTCACAGCAGCATTTTGCATTTCTCCTTTTAGCTTCTGCGACACCAAGTGATCTTGGTTCTCCTTCCACTTCTCCTGCCCAGTCCTCTTTGACACTGGTGTGCCTGTTCCCAAGGTTCTGTCCTTGTCCCATTGTCTTCTCTGTCTACTCTTAGCCAATGCAATCTGGCTCCATCACCTCTACTCAACTGAGTCCTGCATCTAAAGAGTCTGCCCTGAGCCCCACACAAGATGTCATTCTGCTTTTCCAATTGTCTTTTATGTCCACCTGGGGGACCTTCAGACTCCTCAAATGCAAAATTTTGAAACAGAATTTATCTTATCCTCAGATGAAGTGCAGTATATTTCCTGTCTCTGAGGTTCCAATCTTATTATCATAAAGTTTGACTACTTCCTTTCTTCCTTGTCTATTCTGCAGTGTATCCTGCATTCATTCTTTCTTCTGATTCCACTTACTCCATCTCAATTTAGATCTTCAATTCCATTCACCTGGACAATTCTAAAATTCCAAGTGAATTAGCTTCCAGCCTTTTTCCTTTCCAATGCATTAAATATACTGCTCTTATATTAATCTTCCTTTAGGACATAACTGATTATTTATTTCCACTGTACACAAAGCCATCAAGGGATAGAATGCAAAAACTTTAGCATTCAGGGTTCTCTGCAATCGTCTACCACTTTTCCAACCTATTTCCCTCTGTTCCCTGGAGGTATCTGGCATTACAGCAACACTGACTTACTAAATCTTTGTGCTTGCTCCGAGTGAAGATGTTTATCTTTGCACTGCTAGCACCAAGAACATTGCCTCGCACATGAAAGTGCTCAATAAATATATGCTAAAAGAGTAAATGATAGAATACAAGAATCTTTTATCCTGAAAATACATCTACTGTATTTTATAGGGATGAGGTAGACGTTACTATAAAGTTTACTAAATCCAGAAAGTAAAGTAAGCCAAAGTAGTAATGGGAATGGAAGCTACTAAGGAAGCCCCAAGAGGACCCTTCCCCTAAAATGATTATTAGCTCTGTTGGAAAGCACATGAGTTTTCGAGACTTAAAGCAAAAGGGCAAATGGTAACTTGCCAAAGAAGCTCCCAGTGCTACACATTTTTTAGAAGAAATTCAGTTCCTGCTGTTCTTTATTAATTTAAAAATGGGTGTCACCTATCAGAGTCATTTGTCAAGGACTGAACAGTTGCAGCATGACAAATTTGAACCTTTCACTGTGAATCAAATGCATAATTAACACACCAGCTAAAGGATGCTGAATGTTCGACTCCAAAACATTCTGGTACCAAAAGAGAAAAGAAAAGAAATCTTATTTGGTAAATTAAAACATATGTTGCATGTTTGACTCTCAACATCCATAAAACTGAATGAATAGGTGCCAATTTGTCTAGTAATGATGATAAAGTTGGAAGAACAGTGGGGAAAATCCACCCTTAAATGATTATATTCCAAATAATTTCTTTTTCATCTTTGCTTTGAACTATGTTTTGTGATGAGATCTTTATAGTAGGATTTGAACTATTTAACATTAAAAATATTAAAAATAAATAGAAAAGCTCTACAGACTGTTCTCTAATCGGCACTTCAATTCTGTCACTATAATAAGGAACCAATGTTATACTCTGTCCTATGCTTAACTGTTGGGAATTATTCCTTGATGGGTAATTATAAATATCCATCACCTACACCTGGATATTCAAGTAAAACTCTAGTTAACTCTTCTTGGAAGAGTCTCCTCTTATTCACAGGAGCCTAGACCAGCCACCTTTGCAAGGCATCAGTCTCCCTTTACACACCTTTAGAGTTGGTTGAGCATCACTTGCAAGTGCCCATGGCATTATCAAAATACCTCAGATAAGTTCCCTGACAGGGTGCTTTATCCAACGCTCCAGTGCGCGAAGGGGAGGGAGACAAGGAAAGTGTCAACAGATAGCAAATAGTAGAACACCTGCTGTCACCTAGTCTGTGTGGGACCCTCTTTTTTTTTTTTTTTTTTTTGAGACAGAGTCTCACTCTGTTGCCCCAGCTAGAGTGCCATGGCATCAGCCTAGCTCACAGCAACCTCAAACTCCTGGGCTCAAGAGATCCTCCTGCCTCAGCCTCCTGAGTAGCTGGGACTACAGGCATGCCACCGTGCCCAGCTAATTTTTTCTATATATTTTTAGTTGGCCAATTAATTTCTTTTCTATTTTTAGTAGAGACGGGGTCTCGCTCTTGCTCAGGCTGGTCTTGAACTCCTGACCCTGAGTGATCCTCCCGCCTCGGCCTCCCAGAGGGCTAGGATTACAGGCGTGAGCCACCATGCCTGGCCTGTGTGGGACCCTCCTACTCAGAATGCAAGTATAGTGAGGGCTGAATATGGACCTGCCAATCAACCACCCCATGTGTGGGCAAAATGGCAAATGCTCCAAGAAGCTAGTGGAGAAGCAACATTCAAGTAATCCAAGAGCCATGGCTGAATCCCAGCCCTCAACAGTGCTACTGTTAGCCTTCATGCTGTGGCATTATTCTTTCTTTTGGTTAAAAACAAAACAAAACAAAACTCCCTCTTCGAAGGTAGCGTCATATACAAGAAGCCTTAGGATTACATAAAACTTTTTGACAGAGCAAAGCAATAATGGCGTCTGTACCTAAAACACAGAAATTTAACCACTCTACTCATCTGCAAGCTCATACTGCCTCCAGTCCCCGCCTAAGTGGCACCAGGCATGGAAACACCACTCCCTAACCTATGCCTTGAAATTCAACCGCCTTCTCTGAAGCAATCCACGTACCATCCTTGCCTGAAAGAAAGAAGGGAACTCTCTAACTTAATGTGCACGCATCAGAAAATAGATTCATCTATAATGTGCAAGACCCTTGTTTCACATTCAGTGGTCCTCTGCTCTACTGGAACATTTCAGGTTTATTAAGAACATTTAATACACTACTGATTGATCTGTTTACTACACACTGAGGAAGGCATATTACTTTTATTTTGCTTCCTGTATTTTAATAAGCTCTGCTATTAAATACAGACATTCAAGTACATACATTAAGATGTATATTCCTAAAAGATTTATTGCTCTTTGCATAATATGCCCCACCTGTACTTTTTCTTGAATAATTAGAATTCCCATAATAGTTAAAAATTGGGTCAAATAGAGTGGACTGAGATATACACTATTCTGTGATTATTACTTAAGCCTCATTTTAAACACTATTCATATCATTATATTTTTAAAAAAACAACACACAATTTGACTGGCATCCAAAAAGTTAGTATAAAAGTTATTTAATACTCTGAAGCTTCTGTGGTAATGAATGGACTCTGAGTTTCCTTTTTCATTCGGAATATTTAATACATTCTTAAAATGTATAAAAATATATATACACACATATTTAAAACTTCAAATAAGATTTCAAAATTAATCAACACATACAGAAAAGTTTATTTTATGCTGTTCTTATTAAGCAAATGCTTTGAAGTTTTAATCTTATCAATCTTGTCTAATACTTGAGAAAATTGGCATGGTTTAGAGGTTGTGCTGAATTCATTTCTAAAAAGCATCTTATATAGTGCCCTTTACAGGTGTTTATAAAAAACACTGTCCTGCATGTACAAAGAGAGTATGATTAATAAGCTAGAGAAGACACCTTTAAAAGAAAATGTTTACTCTTAGTTACTAACTCATAAAAATGCCTATTACAGGCATTTAGGGCAAGGCTTTATATTATGAAATTTAGCTAAAATGTCAAAGATATTTTATGTAATCCATAATTGTCAAAGTTAGTGGTAATAACTGTGGCTTTTGTTTTCTAGATTTTGTAACCTCATCATCCTCTATGTTTCAAAAATATGTATTATTAATTTTTTCCTTCTAATCTACCTAGGTATACACTTAATTTGAAGGTCCAAAATGAGAATTTTATGCAAATAAAAGTAAATGAAAATATCTTTTATTTTCTCAGCTTCATGAGTCTACACTTCTAATATCATTAGATGTCAAAAATAATTCTGAATTTGTGAAGAATTAGAGCAATTATGGCTCCTCAATGAGGAGCAGGTGTGGGGGCAGAATGATGCCAACTGAACTGAGGTTCAAACCAGTGGTTCTGAGATTAGTTTTGTTTTTAAATAAGCAATTTTTTCATTATAAATTGGTAACTTATAATTTTATACATTTATGAGGTACAAAGAAATGTTATAAATTATGAATCTGACTATACTAAAATGGTTGATTTATTTTTCTGCCTCCCCCACAAATCTGTGAGCTTCTAGAGACAGGGACCTCATCCCATTCAACTTCATCTCATGAAACTTAACAGAGTGCCTATGAAGTAGACATTAAATCAGTGTTGATGAATGAATGATCATTATACATTTAGCAATATTCATTAAGAACCAGGTAGTACTCTAGGCCCTGAATTTATACAAGTAAATGAGACAATTTCCCAGCTTTCATGGGGTTTACATTAGAATGGAAGAAACACTCTTCTCTGTGGTGCCACACATACCGTGTTTCCCCAAAAATAAGACCTACTCATAAAATAAGCTCTAGCAGGATTTCTAAGCATTTGTGTGACATAAGCCCTACCCCGAAAATAAGCCCTGGTGATGGGCATGGCTACACAGCGCATCTGCACAACCCATGCATTTCCTCGAGGAGCGGGAAAGAAGACGAGCAGCCCTTCTCATCTGCCCCATGAGAGCTCTATTGCTTAACATGAGAGATCGGGGCCAATGGTTCTACAGGAAATAGAGTCACAAGAAATTCAGGATGGAATTTGGGGTTTGCAGAGTTATGATGATGTTCCAGAAGAAGATGACTTAACTATATTTGAATAATGTAGATTGTTGCACCATACTTAAAAAAAATAACACATTCCCTGAAAATAAGCCCTAGGGTGTCTTCTTGAGGAAAAATAAATATAAGACCCTGTCTTACTTTTGGGGAAACACAGTAACACCTCAAATGGCAACATGAGACCACTGGTGATTTTGGCAAGAGAATGATGGGGCCAGTAACCCAACTGAGTAGGAGAGTGAAGACAGTGACTATAGAGGACTCCTTCAAGCAATTTTCCCCTGGGGAATTCTAGTTTTAATACTGTGATGCCCTCTTCTCTTAAAAATCAACCACATACAGCAAAGAGAATGAAGCAGAAATATAAACATCATCTTTGCCTAATTCTTTCACTCTTTATTAGTAAAAAGTTTCAGAGAGAACTGAAAAAGGAGCTACACCTACACATGATGAGCTCATGAGGAAGAGGGCTGGACAAGCACAGTGGGACACTTGGAAAGAGGATTAATAGTTGAAAAAAATCTCAAACAAAAGAAGACAGGAAATGAAGAGTCATAACATCCTAGGAAAAAATGACACGGAACAATCAAAGTAGAGACATAACCTAATAAGGTCACAGATAATGCTTTGGTACAGCATACATTTAGTCATCCTCACAGAAAGACCAGGTCACTTCCAATGAAATGACTTTAATTGATTTTAGACTTTAATTTGATTTGAATTGATTTCTAATCTCCGATCTTGAATTTCTTTTCCAGAATGCCTATCTCACAGGACGTGAGGAAGGTGTATGGCAATACCTGTATTTAATAAGTATGAGTTTCTCTTCCCTTCCCAGGCATCCTCAAACTACAGCCCGTGGGCCACATGTGGATGTTTTTGTCCATTTGTTTTTTTACTTCAAAGTAAGATATGTGCAGTGTGCATAGGAATGTGTTCATAGTTTTTCTGAAACTATAGTCTGGCCCTCCAACAGTTTGAGGGACAGTGAACTGGCCCCCTGTTTAAAAAGTTTGAGGACCCCTGCTACACTAAGTGGAAGATTGAAAAGTGCTTGGAAGTAACTTTTTACATAAGCCTGTTCTGATTTGATTCACTCTGTTCTTTCATGAAAAATACAAAAGCCAACTTCACCTTGGGTCCATTCGAATGATTATAAGTGATGAGGTCAGATCAACTTGAGGCATTTAGGACAGTTACATCTACTACATAACTTATTTGAGCATATTTATATGCTCAAATATAATTTGAGAAGTATAACTGCTAAATGGATATTTTTTTCAGAGTTAATTAAAGTAACATAAATATGAAGTGCTACAAATTCTGCAAGAAGTTTGAGTTTACAAAATTCATGACATTTCTATTTCATAATATAGTATATATATAATTGTAAAATGTTTCTATTTCAGAATTAAAGTTATTTCTTAGGTAAAATTACTTTTGCTCTAGATAGAGTTTAAGTTCAAAATAGTATATTTAAACTATAAAAATGATAGGGAGCTAATATTACATAATTCCTTCTTTAGCAGGCCTTTGATAATTTATTCATGAATCTTTAATCTAAATTTCTGTCTTCTACTATTTCCTTTTTAGCAGGTTTTATTTTTCTTCTACATTCTACCTTCACATAAAAATTTTTTTGCTTTGGTAAATGACTTTTCATCTTAATTAAACATAGAGGAGGGCATCTGTCATCAGTCATTCTATTGCATTCATCAAAAAGTCAAAAAGCTGTTAGGAAACCATGAAAGTGTTTTCAGAAATTAAATTTAAAATATACAGTTCTAGAACTTATAGAAACCAGAACTAAACATAATGCTTCCAAGTGCTGAAATGTAGTTATATTATGTCTAAATGTCTTATTAAAGATAATATAACACTTGTAAGTAAGTGTTATTTAAAAAAAATTCTTTATTACTTAGGTTTCACACACTTACATCTTGATCAGAATGCCAAGTGGAACATTATCAGTTTAAAATTCCACTTGAAAGTTCATTTTCTGAATGAATATCATTGAGAACTATAGTAGTGATGATATGATGACACAATTTGGATCAAAAATAAACAAATGGGATCTGATCAAATTAAAAAGCTTCTGCACAGCCAAGGAAACTATCATTAGAGCAAAAAGACAACCCACAGAATGGGAGAAAATATTTGCTCTCTACACTTCTGATAAAGGTCTAGTAACAAGAATTTATCTAGAACTCAGAAGAATTAACAAGAAAAAATCAAACAAACCCCATCAAGAAATGGGCAATGGAAATGAACAGAAACTTCTCCAAAGAAGACAGAATAATGGCCTGCAAACATATAAAAAAGTGCTCAACATCTCTAATCATTAGAGAAATGCAAATCAAAACTACAATGAGATACCACCTAACCCCAGTGAGAATGGCCTGTATCAAGAAATCCCAAAACAACAAATGTTGGCAAGGATGTGGAGAGACAGGCTCTTTACACTGCTGGTGGGACTGCAAATTAGTGCAACCTTTGTAGAAAAGAATTTGGAGATACCTCAAACAACTAAAAATAGAAATACCATTCGACCCAGCAATAGCATTGTTAGGCATCTACCCAAAAGAGCATAAGACATCCTATGATAAAGACATCTGCACCCGAATGTTTATGGCAGCACAATTCATTATTGCAAGGACATGGAAACAACCCAAGTGCCCATCAATTCATGAGTGGATAATTAAAATTTGGTATATGTTCACAATGGAATATTACTCAATTCTAAGAAACAACAGCGAGCTAGCACCGCTTATACTATCCTAGATTAAGCTTAAGCCCATTATCCAAAGTGAGGCAACACAAGATCAGGAAAATGGGCTCCACACATACTTGTCATCAAATTGGTACTGACTGATTACTACTCAAATGGTAGTAGTGCTCACCAGGGATTCGGGGTGGGGGACCCATATCTTAGGGATGTGGTGAGCATTGTGAAGGGGAAGGGCATATTTATAACCCTTCCTAGGGAGAGGCAAAGATATAAAATGTAACCAAAATGTCAAAAAAAAAAAAAAAAAAAACTTTTATCGAGTGTCAGGCAGGTGGGAGGGGGGAGGAGGGGATGGGTGCATACTTACGTGATGAATGTGATGCGCACCACCTGGAGGATGGACGTGCTAGAAGCTGGGGGGGGGTAGCAAAGGCTATATATGTAACCTTAACAATATTTGTACCCCCATAATATGATGAAATTAAAAAAAGCAACAATTGGGGAAATTGTATTTTGGACTCAGCATTAGTGACTGACATCTTGAAGGGATGAATATGCACCCCCAAAGTTAAATCCAGGTTGCTAATATTTGCAGCCTGGATTGAACAAAGAGAACAATTTTCAAAATGAAACATTCTGAGCCGGGACCTCTCCTCAGCACAGCTTATATTTTTTATCTATAGGAACAGAATCTAAATTTGTGGGCTTATTTCTTTTTTCACCCACTGTGAAGGGCAAAACACAAATTTGGCAACGCCTCCTAGAAGAAATAGAATCATATAAATGGTTGAAAAGGAAGTTAGTGGAAGCAGTTTTTGAAATGCTTCAGAATAAAATCCAGTCAACAGACTGGTATCCAAAGGCTTCTATAATCTGACCACAACCTTTATTTCTAATTCATTTGCTTTGATTCTTCTTCCTGTAATCCCTTAACCACTGTTAGACTGGTCTCCCTATTCCTCCAAAAGGCTTTTGCATTTGTGCTCATAAATACCCTCTCTCTTCTCTTTGTCTCGCCAAATCCTGTCACTATTTAGGATGCAACTCAAATTCATTTTACTAAGTCTTCCTCAGTCCAAAGTATTCCTTTACTCTCAAAACCAAGACAGCAACTGTCTATACAATTTATTTCTCAATCACCCTACATTGCTTTCTGAGATGTCCTATGTTGTTGCTTAAACAGTAATCTTCATCCAAATTGTTTGTGTGTGTGTGTGTATCTAGACTTTTATGCACACACATAGCACTTAAGTTCACCATGCATGACAACAGTGTTCGAGAGCACATATCAACTCCTGAGAGTTCTCCTAGAAGTCAGCTAAAGCATTTCCAAAACAGTTCTTCCCTCCCTTGCTTACTAGTAAAGCAGTGGCTCACATGTCTGACTACTAAGTCTTTCGGTGGAAGAAAGCCCTGCACAACACAGCTCTCCTTAACACCAGCCTCAGAGGGAATCCATCTTAATCTGAAATGGGCCAGGGCACATCAGCACTTACTTTGAAGAGTCTGGCTGCTCTGCATAAACACACAAGTGCAGGAGCAAGTTTTCCAAGATTAGTTGAGATGTGAGCCAGCACTGTATACCTCAGATCAGAACCAAGCACAAAGCTAAAAGATACAGACTTTTAAAACACTGATGACATGTCAGTCAGGAGCAATGGATAGTAGCCCAAGGAAACAGTAATGTGACACTGAGCTTTTCACCCTGAGGTGATCCCAAGACTCAGCTTGGGATCATGAGAAATTTATAGCACTCTAATGCAATAAAGAAAGCTACCTGTGATCCAGGGAAAGTGACTGTAAGTCAAGGGCCACTACCACTGGTCTCCAGTGAGATCTGGAACAGGCACACAGACTGCAAAGAAGTTAAAACACACACACACACGCATGCACGCACTTGTACCACACACATCACCCAGAGCAATCAATGTCACTCAATGACATTGTCAACCAATGTCCCTCTACCCAGAGCAATCAATAGACTTCCTGTGGGGCAACCCTCAAGATCCACTCCCTTACCTTTTTACTCTCTTAGAAGCTACCTTGAATCTTAGATACTTGTACTAAATTATGGATTCAACAAAACTGCTAAACTTGCTTGTCTTACTGTCAACCAAAAAGAAAGTATGAACTTGATAAATGTGAAGATAAGCAACATTGCCTATAAAACTACTCTAGGACCCCCTGTATACCTAGCACTTTTATTTCCTCCCATGACTTCTTAGAGGTGCTACATGGAGTGAAAATGAGCACATAACTTGGCATGAGAAGATCTAGTTTGACTCTGAGACCTGGAACGATTCCATCTGTGTGAGCCTCAGACTCCTCATCTATAAAACCAGGAAGAAAATAACCTATGTTCCTATGATATTGTGAGGATTGAAAGTTAAAGGAACTATTGTTAGGAAAAAAAAATTAACTCTGTCAACCACCTAACAAAATAAGGTAAAATTACAGTCACTTTTTAACCCTCTCTGGGAAAGGTGACACTGAACATGGGTTGGATTTCCTACTCCAGTCCTGAACAAAACAATTTTTAAACTTTAATGATCTTCCAAACACAAGTGGAACTCAAATGATAAATTAAAAGGGAATTATCAGACATGACTTTAATAGTGCCTTGACAAATACAAACTAAAACTAAAAATCACATTCCCTCTGCCCTCTGCCCTAAGGTGGTGTTCCTAACACATTTGTAATTACAACAAAAAATGCTTCAACATCTCTACTAATTTAATCCTTCCTCTTAAAAAGTACAGATAGTCAAAAAGTAGGTTTTAAAATAAAATGCTATGTTTCACTGAAAATCACTGACATGAGAAAAAGAAAAAAGAAATAAAGTGCTATGGTCTAAGGATTAAGAAATATTTCAGAACTAATGGCAACCCTATAAAGTAGTATCTGAGACAAAAGATGGGATCAACATTTTTAAAAGCATATTTTGCACTAATTCTTAATGCAATTTGGATAACAACCTTTTGGTCACTTCAAAATTATCATCAAAAGCCTTTTCCTTTTTCTAAATTCATAGTGATTTAGTATTTCTTGCTACAAAAATGTTTTAACCATTTAGAAATCTAGTTGGAAAATATTCATAAGAAATCAAAGAAACTTTAATTTCCAAGGTCCTGTTTACTATTATTATGTGACTAGTCAAATTCAGCACAATGCCTAGAAAACAACAGAGCTTCAATAAATGTATGCTGAATGAATGAAACAATAAATGAATGAGTGAATGAATGATGACTAAAAAGCTTGTCTTCTAGGGTTTTGTAAAACTTTTCTGCATTTATAAAATAACCTTCCAGTGAGACAGTGGGCTCTTCCTTTCTCCACTGAGAATGGCATAAAAGTGAAAAAGGAAATCCATCCAAACCACAGACATGTGATGGAGAAGAGATAGCGTTTGGGGCTAACTAGTCAAAAAATCTTCGTTCAGGTCCTGCCAGAAGAACTGAGGTTTCACAAGCAAACCATTGAATTTGGTTTTCCTCATTTCCATTACATTTGCTTGGCACAGACACTGAGCCCCATCAGAAGAGAATCATTAACTACATCACCATAATCCTCTCAAATATTCAAGTTCACTTTGTATCATGAATTTTTTTTTTGCTTTCCTTCTTTTTTTTTAAAAAAAAAAGGCTTTAAAAACAATTCCTCAAAGAAAATATGTGGTTTTATATTTGCTAACTTAGCAATGAATCTTCTGCTCCTTTTCTTGTCACTATAACATTTTTTTGGACTTAGCTTGATTCATATTCATACCTAGTAGTTGACATAAGGTTCTTATGTATGGTAGCTGACTATCAATTTAATCAAATCATTTATATCACAGAGCATTAAAATGCTACATTTTGGCAATATACTTCATTCCACATGTCTGAACACTTTAGGATTTCAGACATTCATCAGTGGAAATGTGGCTTGTTGACGATTAGTTTGCGAATCCTCCTTCAAAAGTCAAAATAAGCCTTTCTTTATGTCATCTGATGAGATACAAAGACTACATGTGAAAGCAGATTTTTCCAAAATTATTATACAAAAGAGTCTTCTAATAAGTAGACAAGAACAAATCAGCTGAAATATATACTAATCATGCATTTGAATCATCAGTCTACATTTCTTCCTTGTCAAATTGTTTCAGGTTTTTAAAAGAATACCATTCACTTTATTCTACTCCCATAAAACCAACCACCATTTGCTGTTAATGTGGTAAAACATTATCCAAAATAAACTGTTTGCAGTGTGAATATTGTTATAATATACTGGAAATCTAAAGCACATGTAACAAAATAATATTCAAACTAATTAATTAAAATTTCAGATATTCCTCAAATCCTAATTCTTTCAATGATAATGAATAGACATATACCATTATATTGATACCAACTAATAAATGGTTGCAGTGTGCCATGAGAATCCTTTCCGTTTTATGTCTGTCATAACACCAAAGACATACTTTCTAAGGACTCAGCTTCCATTAGAACAAAGTAGATGATATACATAATTCTCTTTTAAAATATGCTAGTGGTTTTTTTTACCTAGAAATAGTAAAAATTTGGTGTTCAGACAGGCTTTGGGGAACAAAAGAAACTCACCCCACTATTCTTCTGAGGAGGCGGGCATAAAGGTGCAAAAGCTAAATGCCAGGAACTGGGTAGGGACTGCGGCTTCTCTCTTGACCTATCTGCTCAAGTGCACGTTACCAGAGAGTAGCGCACGTTGCAGCTGCTATGTCCAGGCCCGAAGGCTGCATATCGAGAGATCATACGGAGACAATGCACAGCAGCTCGTTCTTCTCTTGGGAATGCTAAACCAAACCTTACTCTGAAACCAGCTCTGAAAATCAGCTACCCTTCTGAGAAGTTTCTGAAAGTATTATTCTCGATAAGACAACAGTAAAATGAACAATGATGGGGTAGGAGACCAGGGTATTTGTATAATAAAAACAAGGCCTAGCTGAATTTAATAAGGTGATCGATCACCTTACTTCCTAGAGGCTCTTATCTAGAAAATGAGAGAAGAGATCGAGCTGTCATTATTAACCCCAGAAGGGCAAAGAATTAATCATGTAAGGGTAGCAAGAGAAATTGCTTAGTCTTTGCATACCCAAAGATTGGGATTTGTGCAGAAGTTGGAGATGAATTCACTGAGTGGAGGTTTAGGAAACTGAAGTGGACTGAAAGTGTTTGGAATTGAAATGAAGGGCTAGACAGCTACAGAAAAGGCATTGGTGACATGAGAGCCAAATGAACATTGTCATTACCACTTGCAAATTAATGCATTTTTTGCATGCATAGCAAAATAATGCTTGGCTATAAACAAACTGCCCTACTATCAGCATTTCCTCAGTAGAGAATAAAACTTTTTCTTCTGCAGTTCACTACTAAGAGACCTACTTTATTATGATTATAGTCATGTGCTGCATAATGACATTTTAGTCAATGAAAGACCATGTATATGATTGTCCCATAAGATTATAGTAGAGCTGAAAAATTCCTATTTCCTAATGAGGTAGCCATTGTAACATGTACAATGCATCTTTTCTATGTTTAGATATATTTACATAAACAAATAGTTACTATAGTGCTACAGTTCCCTGCAGTATTCAGCACAGTGACATGCTATACAGGTTTGTAAACTAGAAGCAATAGGCTATACCATATAGCCTAGGTATGTATAGGCTCTACTATCTATATTTGTGTAAGTACACTGCATGTTGTTGGCACAACAGAATCACCTACCACATTTCTTAGAACATGTCTCCA
The DNA here is from genome assembly GCA_008750895.1 of Mirza zaza. NCBI lineage: Eukaryota > Metazoa > Chordata > Mammalia > Primates > Cheirogaleidae > Mirza > Mirza zaza. The sequence goes on along the minus strand of VSMD01102523.1, from coordinate 12,112 downwards.
CCGTTAAGCAATACATGACTGCATTATACTTACTATTGTTATTAAAAGTTCTACAGATTTGAAATGCCATTTGCTAACTAGTTAGCCTAATAGAAACTTTTTGTAAGTTCACCTTCTTCTATTTTTAATTTTATATAAATACACTAATTAAAACACAGATCATAGAATGTCACTCGGCTGCAGAACCTAATAGTTATTTCTCCTCCCTGATTACAGGGGTAGTTGCTGATGTCAAAAGACAAAATTACAACTGTGAACTAAAATAAAATCTTAAGCACCCTCCCTCCACCATAGCTGATTGAATGGATCCCCTCTTGGCCTAGGGGACCCCAGAAATACTCTAAAGCTGAGTTGCTGACCATGAGAAGGGAGGTCAGACATGCCTCATCATGCCCGCTTCCTTTCCTGGTATCCTTTGTAAGTTATTAACAGGCCTAAGGCTATGCAAGACAAGGCTTAAACCACACCCAGAGGTCCTCAGTTTACTTCACAGATCACTTGAGTCTGGATTTATGTTTGGTATATGTCCAGTGGCTTGTCTTTAATTAGCAGACTTCCTTACCTTAACTTAAAACATGCCAAGCCTTTACACAAAGCTTCATTTCTTTAACCGATTATAAATTAAAGAATCTTTAAACCCACCTATAACCTGTAAGCCCCCTGCTTCGAGATGTTCCGCCTTTTCAGGCCAAAACAATGTACACCTTCCATGTATTGATTTATGACTTCATGTGTAAATCTGTTTCCCTGAGATGCATAAAACCAAACTGCAATCCAATCATGGTGAGTCCACTTGTTCAAGGCTTCTTGGGTGTGGCTATGGGCCATGGTCCTCATACTTGGCTCAGAATAAACCTCTTTAAATTATTTTACAGAGTTTGGGTTCTTTCCCATTGACACAACAAATTTAGTTTGTTTATTTGTGATTTATGAATTAGTGCATTCTCTAGTCTACAAAATAGAACAAGAGCTCCCACTGGGCAATGGCAGAATAGTGGGTTTTGTAAATATAGGAACAAGGAAACAAAACAATAAAAAGAAAGGGTGATTGGTTAATATCAGGTTACTTTTTTCTGAACAGTTAAAGCAGAGGAGACTTCCCTATTACAATGACTCAAGTAGACTGGAGTCTCCTGTTTTTAGGAAGAACTGGTCTCTTTGGGGATCTAGCTGCTTCCTTAAAGTTTCAGTGTGATTATGTGGCATTTAGCATGAGCAACTCCATTTTAGTTTGGCCTGGTCTGGCAGGGTCTAGTGCAGCAGCTCAGTCCAGAACAATTGCATCCCATAATTTTTGTTTAATACTTACAAGTGAGTCATGTTAACTGAAATTATGTTATCTTAGGTAAACAACAAATTTCACTTTTAAGGTGCAAATACCAATCACTTGAAATGATGGAGCGATGACACTCACTAGAGACAGATGGTGTATCACTTTTGTAAAGGCCTCTGCTTCAGTCAACTATTTTTATCACTCTGTGAGTGCACATTACATGAAGGCTTTTTTGTTCCTCCAGGCATCACTTTTATGACCTTTCATCAATATCATATACTTGCTCAATTTGTGGTGTGTGACTTTTCTTTAGACAGACACAGAAGTGCTAAATTGCTTGAGCTGATACCTAGTTTCTAAGACCTATGCTGTCTTGCAGATAAGCATCTGTGGGCAGGGGACGCCCTGGGTAAACTGACACAGGATGTGATGCTCTATGCAGAGATGTTCTGAAACATGGGAGACCGGAGACTCACAAATCCACACCTCTGGACAGGTGGGTACTTCTGTTCATGACACCAGCACTTGCTGTAACTGAGAAGCCCCATAATCCACAGACATAGGGCTGTGGATAAGATGATAAAGCAAGCTGTCGTATCTAGAGTAAACATTTGCCTGTATGGTAGCACAGTCTGCTTTAAATATAATGCAAATATCGTTGATATTATGAATCATTTTCACTCTCTGAAATATAATTAAATCCCCTTATTCTCAGAAAACAAAACAAAACTTTGATCTTAGATCATTAAAGGCTTCATCAGTCTTCTTTATTCATGTAAGTTTTCTTTACTAATTTAACCAACTATACTATCTAGATCAGATAATTTTACCTGAATAGCAAAAAATATAATTCATCAAGAAGATAGAGAACAAAATCACCCTTATTCCTCAACTTACTTAAAGTATAGGACATTTATATAATCACTGCTAATTGCAAACTTTGAAAGATTACAAAACAGAGTGAAATAATGTAGAGGTCATATAAGACAGTATGAGTTTATTTCTGGCTCCAATACTTACCAGTTTGTGAGTGTGGGTAAGTTATTCAACCTATGAAAGTTCAGTTTCTTTATCTGTAAAATAGATACTTCAAAGGAGGCAATCCCTGTATAGCATTCAGGACATGCAGGGCACACAGCAAATGCACAATGAAGGTTAGCTCTATTATTATTGTACACTATGTTCCCATATTTAATAAGATGCTTTCCTTCAAGAGGTTTTTCTGTACAATGGGAAAAAATATAGTAAAGTCAAAACTATCAACCTGAATCTTTGGTAGAATTCTGTAATCAAATAATCAGAAGAATGGTGACATTTCTTGAGAAAAGGTAGATTTAACAACAACAAATAAGGAGTGAGAAATCTACATTAATATAAATGTTATGTTAAACTGACCTGAAGAAGCCAGCATTAAACAGATTTCCAAATGAAACACTTGAATTTTTAGACAAGAAGCAGCATATTTTAATTTTTTACATATAGCTATTTTAATATAAAAGAAAAAGTATGGCAAAAATACAATATTCCATTTTTACCAAAAGTTGTGTTTGACTTCCATGAAAGTGATCCTTTGTCTATATTAGAAATGGCATGTTTATATGTGTATCAAAAACAAATGGTGAGAAAAAAATCCAAGAAATTATGGAACTTGTAGAATCAAAAACTGAATATTAGACATAAAATTGGGTGGGAAGTCTTTTAAAAATAAAGTCTCCCAAAGTTCAAAAAATTATAAAGAAAAGGAAATGATATATTTGAATACATGAAAGTCGAGTCTTCTATACATCTAAAACCATCACAAATAAATCTGAAAGATCAAAAACTGGGAGAAAAAATAAATATATATAAAAAATACATTAAAAGTTCTGATAAAAACATAAATAGAAAAGTAGATAAAGATATGAATAGTTAATTTGCAAAAGTAAAACAATCCACAAACACAAAAGGCCAATAAACATATTTTTTAAATTATTTGAACCATTAATATTTGGATAACTATCCTTCAATAAAACTAAAACAAATAGATATTATTTTTTCTTATCAAATTGGCAGATTAAAAATGATAGTATAATGTGTGGAAGGAAAGAGCATATGGGAAATCTCTTATCTTCTACTCAATTTTTCTATGAGCCTAAAACTACTCTAAAAAATAAAATCTATTAAAAAGAGTAATAAATTCACAGGAAATCAGGCACTTTCATACACTGCTGTGGGCATGAAAATTGTGTAATTTTTCTGAAGGGCAATTTAGCAACTTATGCATATTGTTTGGTATATTATTTCTAGTAATTTAACCTAAGAAAACAGTCATGGCAGTACTCAAGGATTTGTCTCAGAATTTGTCACTATAAAACATGTAGTCATTTTCAGAACTGAAGTCATTTCAGAAGTGGCTAAGTAGTACTCCATGGTATACACACACACACACACTAAGCAAACTATTCAAAGAATAACACCTCTCATTAAAAATTATAAAAGTAGAATATCAACTAATGAAATGGACAAACATTCTCAAAATATTTTTAAGTGAAACCAAAGTGAATTAAAGAAACTACATACAATATGAGCCTTGGAATGGGTCTCGGAATCCCGTCGACTCCAGGGAATACAAATTTCCCTTCCCTCTTTCCACATCTCCCATTGCCTTAGTCTAGCTTTTCCCTGCTTTTCTTTGCTCTACTGCAATGGCTTCCTTCTTGGTCTCCATGACTCCAGTCCCAACTCCCTGAAATTCACCTCCAAACCAGTTCCAGAGAGAACTTTCTAAAATTCAAAGTGGACAACATTTACCCTTTAAGAATTCTTCATCATCTACAGGAACAGTTCAAATCCCCATGTGGTACACTAGGTCTTTCAAAATCTTTCTCTGGCCACCATTTCAGACATGTGGAGTCTGTATTCAGCCATAAATTGTGTTTCCTCAATGTACTATGCTGTGTTTTTGCAACGACCACTCTTCCTGTATGGAGTGTCTACCCTTCTGCTTCTCTGTATTCAGCAGGAATCGTCAGCTTTACAAGTGTAAGAGCCAGAATCTAGGCCATGAAAGTGTGTCCTAGGCTGACCCCACCCCACAGTCACTCTTTAGTGGTCCTCAGCCTCCTCTGGATTTGAAGTGCCAATATACGCTGCACGCTTCCCTTTTAAATTTAGTCCTCTACCTATGGTCAGTTTCTTGCTTTACAAGTTATTCAACTCTCAACTCACTGCTTCACCTCTTATGTTACAGCTTGCTTATGTTTTTCCGGCCCAGTGCAACTAAACCGATAATGTGCTCTCTCTGTCTTGCCTTTGGAATCCTTGCTCTGGAATTTCTCCCATGGATATGTTGGGTACAGCTCAGCGCTTCTGATCTAGATTTGGCCCCAGACAGGGGGTAATGGCTGGACTTCTCGGTAAAATTCTTCTCATCCTTTAAGTCTCAGCTCAAACACTACACTCCTCTGTGAAGCCCCTTCCCATTACCTTCCCAGAGTCATTAATTCTTAGATTTTGAACAAATTTCCATTATAGAGCTTTCATAGTGCTGTAATTAAGTGTTTATTTTTCTCCCCTATTAGGCTATAAGCTATTTAAAGGAAGACTGTAGTATTTGTTATATCTACAATACTAAATAAATAATATCAAGAATACAGTAGGTGCATAATACAATGATGTGGGGAAAATGCCTGTTCACTGTCAATTTTCTCTGGTGGATATTCCCTTAAGACTAAAGAAATCCATGTGCCAATACATCAGTACACATTTAATCTGCAAGACTAAGATTATGTTTCCTCCAGGCCTCTAGCTATTCTCCCTAGTTTCTGTTCACCTCTCTCCTAGTCCCTTTTGCTTTATCTTCTTGTTTGCATTCATACTAAATAAATACTGAGTGAATTAAAGAAACAATAAATGAATGACTGAATTGATTTAGTAGGATAAATTAAATTACCTCACTAAATTACCTCACTCCATTTTCTTTTCTTTTTTTTTTTCATTTTTTATTTAAATAGATTTGGGCGTACAACTGGTTTTTGTTACATGGATGAATTGCATAGTGGAGACGTCTAGACTTTTAATATATGCATTACCTGAATAGTGTATATTGTACCTAATAGGTAATTTTTTATCCTGCTCCCTCCCTCCTCCCCCTCCCCCTCTGAGTCTCCAGGATCCATTAAGTCACTCTGTATGACCACGCATACCCACTGCTTAGTTCCCATTTGTAAGTGAGAACATGCAGTATTTTGTTTCTTGTGCCTGGATTACTTTGCTTAAGAATAATGGCCTCCAGTTCCATCCAAGTTGCTGCAGGAGACATTATTTCATTCTTTTTTCTGGCTGAGTAGTACTCCATGGTGCACAAACACACACACACACACACACATATATATGTATATACACATTCTCTATCCATTCATTAGTTGGTGGGCACTTAAGTTGGTTTCATATCTTTGCAGTTAAGAACTGTGTTCTGATAAACATATAGGAGCAGGTGTCTTTTTTATAAAATGACTTCTTTTCCTTTGGGTAGATATCAAGTAGTGGGATTCCTGGATTGAATGATAGGTCTACCTTGAGTTTTTTGAGAAATCTCCATATTGCTTCCTGCAGAAGTTGTAGTAATTTATATTCCTACCAACAGTGTATAAACATTTCCTCTATGCCACATATGTGCCAACATCTATTTTTTTTCCTTTTTAATAATGGCCATCTGACAGAGGTAAGGTGGTATCTCATTGTGGTTTGAATATGTATTTCCCTGATGATTAGTCATGTTGAGCATTTTCATGTGTTTGCTGGCCATTTGTATATATTCTTTTGAAAAATGTCTGTTCATGTCTTTTGCCCACTTTTTAATGGGGTTATATGTTTTTTCTTGTTGATTTTTTTGAGTACCTTGTGGCTTCTGGATATTAGTCACTTGTCAAATGTATACTGTGCAGATATTTTCTCCCATTCTATAGGTTGTCTATATACTTTGTTGATTATTTCTTTTGCTGTGTAGAAACTTTTTAGTTTAATTAAGTCCTGTTTATTTATGTTTGTTTTTGTTGTATTTGGTTTGGGGGTCTTAGTCATAAATTCTTTGCCTAGGCCAATGTCCAGAAGAGTTTTTCCTAAGTTTTCTTCCAGTATTTTTATGGTGCCAGGTCTTACACTTAAGTCCATAATCCATCCTTAATTAATTTTTATATATGGCAAGAGATAGGAATCCTGTTTCATTCTTCTGCATGTGGCTCTCCAATTTTTCTGGCACAATTTATTGAATAGGGGGCCCTTTCCCCAGTGTATGTTTTTGTCTGCATTGTCAAAGATCAATTGGTTATAGATACATGGTTTTATATATGGGTTCTCTATTCTGTTCCATTGATCTCTGTGTGTCACTATTATACCAATACCATGTTGTTTTGGTTACTATAACCTTGTAGTATAATTTGAAGTTAAGTAATGTGATGCCTCCAAATTTGTTCTACTTGCTTAGAACTTCTTTGGCTATTCTGGCTCTTTTTGATTCCATATGAAATTTAGGGTTGTTTTTTCTAATTCTATGAAAAATGACATTGGCATTTTGATGGAAATTGCTTTGAATCTGTAAATAACTTTGGACAGTATGGAAATTTTAAAAATATTGGTTCTTTCAATCCATGAGCATGGGATATTTTTCCATTCGTTTGTCATCAACGATTTCTTTCCTCAATGTTTTGTACTTCTCCTTATAAAGAGTTTTCACCTCCTAGGTTAAGTATTTTCTGAGGTGGTTTTTTTTTATTATTATTTGGCAGCTATTAAAAATAGTACTGAGTTCTTTATTTGATTCTCAGTTTGGTTGTTATTAGTGTACAGAAATGCAACTGATTTATGTACATTGATTTTATAACTTGAGACTTTACTTATTTCTCAATTCTAGGAGTTTTTGGAGGAATCTTTAGGGTTGTCTAGATATAAGATCATATCACTGGCAAACAGGAATAGCTTCACCTCCTCTTTTCCAACTTGGATTCCCTTTATTTCCTTTTCTTGCCTGATTTCTCTGGCTAGGACTTCTAGTACTATGTTCAATAGTAATGGTGAAAGTGGGCATCCTTATCTTGTTCCAGTTCTTAGGGGGAATGCTTTCAACCTCATCCCATTCTAGATGATATTGGCTGTGGGTTTGTCATATATGGTTTTTATTATTTTGAGGCATGTTTCTTCTATGGCTAGTTTGTTAAGGTTTTTAACATGAAGGGGTACTGAATTTTATGAAATGCTTTTTCTGCAACTATTGAGATGATCATATGGTATTTGTTTTTAATTCTGTTTATGTGGTGAATCACATTTATTGATCTGCATATGTTGGACCATCCTTGCATCCCTGGGATGAAACTTACTTGATTGTGAATTTTTATTTTTATGTTCTGTTGGATTCAATTTACAAGTATTTTGTTGAGGATTTTTGCATATATGTTCATGAGAGACATTGGTCTGTAGTTTCCTTTTTTTGTTGTGCCCTTTTCTGGCTTTGGTATCAATGTGATACTGACTTCACAGAATGAGTTAGGTTCCTTAACTTTTCAGTTTTATGGAATGGTTTTAGTAGGATAGGTTCCAGTTCTTTGTAGGTCTAGTAGAATTTGGGTGTGAATCTCTCTGGTCCTGAGCTTTTTTGAGGGGGAGGTTTGTTATTACTGGTTCATTCTTACTACTAAATATTGGTCTGTTCAGGATTTGTGTTTCTTCCTGATTCAATAAACATCAGTAATAAACTCGTTGTTATGGAAGAGCTTCAGGATATTTAAATGGTCCTGAGATTCCTCTCCCCAACCAACACCATTCTGTAGTGATTTATTCCTTCTCATGGGAAGTAGATGGGATTAAAGACAGTGAGTACAGTCTATTTTTCATCAAGTGCACCAAGACACACATGTCCTTTCCAAGCCAACACTTGTCTGACTAATAACTATGGTGAATTATGGAATGAAAATTTTCTTTACCCCAAATTCTTTTCTGGTTAAAAATTATGCTTTTGATTCTTAGAATATATGATTTTATAAAATATTAAAAGAAACTACAACTTTTATTTTGCTATGCTATCTATAAAAAAGTAGATTTCATTTTTTTATCCTTTGAGTATATCTCCTTGATCTGTTATTAAAATTTCAAGTAAGACTAATATGCAAATATTTCCTTACTTAAAAATTATCCTTAAAAAAAAAGAACAATGACAGTAGTCCAAACGAAAGTAAACTTTATGCTTATGATGACCTGAACATTTCATAGCATTACAAAGCAGAGAAAAATGAACATGTGCTATAAACTACTCCATCACATTTCCAAGAAGACTTTCCTATTTCTCTATACAGTGTTCTTTCTATTCTTACCCTAGATCTCTCAGAGGTAAACCCTTGCCAAGAATGCAAAAGTCTGTTGAAACTTGTAGCAGTTTTATAAAATTGGCAAATGTCCACAAAAACTTTAAGAAGGACCACCAAATACAGCTGATTTTTGAACTAAAGGCCCCTGTACAGTCAAGTTAAAATTTGATTGATATGGGAAAACCAAAGAACTGAATCAGCAGTGGTGGCAATACATATGTTCAGTTCTTCAATTTCTTTAATAAGTGGAAAATAGGAAAGACTTCTACACTGGAGAGAGAAAAAACAAACAACTGTTTTAGTAGCATTGGGGCAAATGTGAATAATCTGCTCTTCTGATGTATTTCCCTGATCTCTTAGGGAAAAAAAAGTCTCTCAACAGCACAGGAAGAAAACTGCTTCTTTAACCCCCTGATGACAGAAACAAATTGTTTTGCAGTTCTGGGAAGAGATTTGTCACAAATGTGCAAACCAGACCCTGTATCCTGGACATTGCACAGAGCTGCAATATCACATTTGTAGGGAATTCCAAAGTGTTCCTCTAATAACACAAGAGAATCTTTAACACAAAGTTCTGTCTTGATGGCTTAACATATATGGATGGTTTTGTGTGTGTGATCGCAAATGTAATTTTGTTTTTAGTTTAAGTATTATTACATTTGGTGTAATTCTCAGTGTGTCCAGGAGACTTTATTTTTACACGAATATAGTTTTCAAAAATGCTAATTCTGCTGTTGTTTGATGGACACATTTAACGTCAACCACATTTAAAACTAAATAGCTGTGTATGGTAATTTGGACAATAAAGAAAGCTTGGTGACTGAGTTAACCATTCTATGGACTCACTCCTTTGATGCTATTTCCATAAAGGGGATGTCCTTATGGTAACCCTTTTATAAGCACTTCATAAGCACTACATATTTTCGTAAGCATTTCCATACGCATCTAAAGAAAGACAACTATGCAGTACAAAAAGCATGAGCTCTAAATAATAGACAGACCGAGGATCCAAATCCTGGCTCTGCCACTGAGCAGATATGAAACTGAGTAAGTAGCTTAGCATCCCTAAGGGTCTGTATATAATGAAGACGACAAAATTCTTATAATATTACTTAGAATTATAAAAGTATATATCTGAAAGGCATCTTCAATTATATAATGAAGATGATAAAACCAATCTTAAAGGATTACAATAAAATTAAATGAGAAAATATGCTAAACACCTAGCTTAAGGTCTGGCATGCAATCAGATGACCAATAATTGCTAATGTCTGTTCATCACAAAAAAATAATAAAAATAAAAATAACAATGATAGTAGTTCTAGAACAAGATCCAAATATATTAAGAAATGAAAAGGTTGTTCCTCTTGGACTTGTGAGTAATTTGGTATAACAATAAACTCTGCATACAACATCCGGGTACAATAGAAAAACCAGAATGGATACTCAAATAAGTATCTACAAGTAATATTCCCACAGTTCACTGAACAATTGACCATCTACTATATGCTGGCAATGCTGAGAAAAATGACATAGTTCGTGAGATCAACAGGCTCACAATTTAGGACAGGGGTTCATAAAAGTATACATTTACAAGGACAGATGGTTATGTGTTAGTATGAACGTAGGATGGACACTCAATCCAGACTTGAAGGAGAGGGCAGAATTGAAAAAAGGTTTCTCGGCCGGGCGCGGTGGCTCAAGCCTGTAATCCTAGCTCCCTAGGAGGCCGAGGTGGGCGGATCGTTTGAGCTCAGGAGTTCGAGACCAGCCTGAGCAAGAGCGAGACCCCATCTCTACTATAAACAGAAAGAAATTAATTGGCCAACTAATATATATAGAAAAAAAAAAAACTTAGCCGGGCATGGTGGCACATGCCTGTAGTCCCATCTACTTGGGAGGCTGAGGCAGTAGGATTGCTTGAGCCCAGGAGTTTGAGGTTGCTGTGAGCTAGACTGACACCACGGCACTCACTGTAGCCTGGGCAATAAAGTGAGACTCTGTCTCAAAAAAAAAAAAAAAGAAAAAAGGTTTCTCAAAGGATCTGACATAAGAGCCGAGCTTTGAAACTTCAGGAATTAACTACGCATAGAAAGTGATGAAGAGTTGAGAGGAGAATTGTGCCATGTAGGATAAGGGAGCAGTGTGTGAAAATCATCAAGATATAAGAAAGCAGTGTGCATCCTGGGAATTCCAATGCTTCAGTAGGGCTGGAACACAGGACTCCAACACATTTAACAAGAATATCAATATAACATACAAAATTTCATTTTTGGCAGGTACTAGAGTATGGTGCTGCCAACTCTATTTTTCTCTACACAAGGCATGTGCAATACTGGTAGCAACTAAAAATGGCACTCTGGGTGCCAAAATTACACTTGAATTTAAATTGTGGTAGGATTATATCATCAAGACCACTCTACTTTTTTTGTCTTCCAAAGTAAGGAGTGACTATTTAAGGCATAAGAAAATTACCAGCATAATAAAGAATAGTTTCAATTAAGTATTTGTTCAAGCAAAATCAAACTACAGTCAAACTAGATAGCTAGACCACTAATTGTTAGGACAGTAGAAAAGATTATTAAAAATTTGTGAATATAGGCATCCAATGAAATACTTGTAAAACAGAAATAAAATACATTAAAATGGCTTTGGTCTAAAATCAAATTCACATGTTAAATGAATAAAATAAGGTATAAAATTCTTATACTATTACTTAGAATTATAACAGTATACATCTAAAAGGTATCTTAGAAATCATTTTATCCAGTATATTTAAATCAGAAACTAAAAAAATAACCCCATTCCCACTTCTTGGGGATTTGCTTGAATAAAAAGAAAATAAATTTCTTTATTTTTCCCCTTTTTATTTCCAGGTATTATTGTAGGTGACACTTTAACTCAGAATTTGAAATGGCATAAGCTACAAAAAAAGTATAATTTCAAGACCATGCCAAGAAAGCCAGAATATACACAAACACACACACACACACACACACACACACACACACATATACCTAGGTGTGGGGTGTTTTAACCAGTTTTTGTCTGTTAATAAGAACTGTAATAAGGGTACCTTCCCTCCTCAAAAAATGAATAGCAGCTATAAAAATAAGGATCCAAGGTTAATGATGCTAGAGTGATTGCCTAAAAAAAACAGGTTTTTTTCCTTTAAAGGTAAATCTACAGGTCTTTGCTTAACAAAATAAAATCATATCATTCTGTTAAATGTCCTTCTACATGAAATCTTATTCTCATTATTTTTACAATCTAATCTATATTAAATCTATCCCATATTAATAATGCTTGCTAAAGGGATGAATAAATAATTAAATTGATATGATTAAATTCTGGCAAAAATAGCACTTAGGTAAATTAATAACTACATGAAAATACAAACCATATAGTATACTGAACTTCTCCCTAACAAAATGTGTATGTAGTAATATGTTTATATTTAGACCAAAGATTAAGAAATAAAAAGGTACTTATAATTATAAAG
>VSMD01102519.1:0-43042 GCA_008750895.1 Mirza zaza | reverse complement strand
GCTCTTGCTCGGGCTGGTCTTGAATTCCTGAGCTCAAGTGATCCTCCCGCCTCGGCCTCCCAGAGTGTTAGTATCACAGGCTTGAGTCACTGTGCCCGGCCCTAAAAATGTTTTTGATCCTCCCAACAGCATGAAAGGTAGAGCAGCAATTTAAACACAACCTTGGAACAGATGAGGACATTGAGCAAGGCTCAGAGTGGCAGAGGACCTCCATAGGTAATCAGAGTCCACACTTGAATACAGGTCTTTCTGCTCCAAATGCCTCGGATAACTGGGGGTGAACTTGGAGGCTGATGGGATACAGAACAGGCAGGGGTTTTTATTGCCGTTGTTTTGTTTTTATTTTGTTTCATTTTGTTTTGAGACAGGGTCTTGCACTGTTGCCCAGGCTAGAGTGGTGTGGCATCATCACAGCTCTTCGTAACCTCCAACTCCTGGGCTCAAGTGATCCTCCTGCCTCAGCCTCTCGAGTAGCTGGGGACTACAGGCGCGTGCCAACACACTCAGCTAATATTTCTATTTTTTGTAGAGACGGGGTCACGCTCTTGCTCAGGCTGGTCTGGAACTCCTGACCTCAAGCAATCTTCCTGCTTTGGCCTCCCAAAGTGCTGGGATTTCAGGAGTGAGCCACCGTGCGTGCCCAGCCCAGGCAGGTTTGATAGGAAGGTGGGAGGGATGAAGAGAAGGGTTCTAGAGCAGCGGGAGTGGAGGGCAGAGCTTGGCTAGAGGGGAGCATGAGTCCCCAGGGCATTGAGGGCCTGGGCGGGGGAAAGGGCGGCCTGGCAGAGGGGGTGAGAGGGTGAGCTCTGGGAGTCAGGGCCTGAGTCCTGGTGAGGCCCTGTCCTGAAACCTGCTCTAGGCTCTGTCTGCCCTCTGGGCCCTGCGCCACCTCTGCTGCCTGCAGCTGGGCCAGGAGCTCAGGGGTTCAGGGTGTCTTGTGAGCCTGTCAGCACTACTGACCTTGTCATGCGGCTCGTGACTGCTCCTCATGCGACCTTGGATGAGTCAAGAGGGGAAGCAGGCGCCAAGGGCTTCCGGGGGATTCCCCGGACACAGGCTGCGCAGGGCCCCGGGGGAGGGAGGCCTGGGAGGCCAGGGCTCCGCAGGGCAGAGCTGGGAACCCATCCCCCTTGTGGGATCGAGGGCCAGTCAAAATATCCTCAAACCTAATGCGATTTCTCCCCTGCCAAGAGGCAGCAGTGCAGCGTCAGTGCACAAAGGCCATCGAGTGGGGAAGCCTGGCCCAGTGCTAAGCGGGTTGTGGGCGCCCCTGGAAGAANACAAAGGCCATCGAGTGGGGAAGCCTGGCCCAGTGCTAAGCGGGTTGTGGGCGCCCCTGGAAGAATGTGCAGTGTGACCGCAGCAGGAGCCCCAGGCCCTGGGCACAGAAACCCCCCTTCATTGACACCTACTACCTGCCAGGCGCTTTATTCATTTGTAAATTAAATCAGATTTGGAAAACTACATGTGATATAATTACATACACATGCTATATAATAAAAGCTAGAACTAGACCAGCGATTCTTAATCTGGGGTCCATGGGACCCTTAAGTCAAAGGATAGAATTCAAAGAGTCCAAATGTTTGAAAGAAAAAACAACACATCACTATAGTCACTAACTTATACCTGAACTGTGTAATTTTCTTCAACGATGAATGTAGGCAACACACCACAGCAGTATGAGCAGGACCTATGATGGTGTCACCAGCAGAATTACAGATGCTTTCAAATCATGTTGCAGTTTTTACAGATATTTCAAAATATGGTTTATGCTCTTCAGTATTTCAAAATTACAATAGCGATTAGACCTATTGCTAGATCTTGATATTTCATGCATTAATTAGAAAGTACCATCTAATCCTACCTCAGAAATTTGGTGTTTGAAAATTGTTTGATGCCAGGCACAGTGGCACATAGCTGCAGTCCCAGATTTTTGGGAGGCTGGGCAGCAAGAGTGCTTGAGCCCAGGAGTTTGAGTCCAGAGTGGGTTAATTAGGTGAGGAAAAAAAAACATTGTCTGATGGCTGCATTTATTTTTATTTATTTATTTTTTTTGAGACAGAGTCTCGCTTTATTGCCCAGGCTAGAGTGAGTGCCATGGCATCAGCCTAGCTCACAGCAACCTCAAACTCCTGGGCTCAAGCAATCCTTCTGCCGCAGCCTCCCCAGTAGCTGGAACTACAGGCATATGCCACCATGCCCGGCTAATTTTTTCTATATATATCAGATGGCCGGTTAATTTCTTTCTATTTATAGTAAAGACGGGGGTCTCACTCTTGCTCAGGCTGGTCTCGAACTCCTGACTTTGAGCAATCCGCCCGCCTCGGCCTCCCAGAGTGCTAGGATTATAGGCGTGAGCCACCGCGCCCGGCCTGATGGCTACATTTTAATATAACTGATTTTCTTTGTAAGCCTATGCTCTTTTACTCTGTGCATTCCAGAACATTATGCTGAGAAGGAGTCCACAGCTTCACCAGATGACAAGGGGGACCATGGCATATATACGGAGTGTTAAGAACTCCTGATCTAGGCCTTCCCTGCAGTATCGCGCCGATCTGTTTCACTTAGTGCCTCTGAGACATTGCTGGACGGTGAGCAATCCACAGTTCCACAGTGGAACGCTGCCAAATCTATTAGCAGAAAAATCTTCCCCCCAAACTGGCATTTACATGGTTGAACTTAACTTAAAAACAACCTTGAGTCCTCTGCATGTTTTTCTTCATACTCATGCATAATCACCACAATTTGACAATGTCGTACGTAAGAGGTCCCTTGGCCAGAAACAAGGCTGGCAGTAGAGGGCTGAGGAGACAGGACAGCTGTGCGTTCACAAGGGTGCCCCTTACGTTCCTGCGTGCAGCTCTAGAAGCTCAACAAGGGTATCAGGATACCACGTGGCGAGTGTCCACGTGGTTGGCATCTGTCCTCTCCTCGCAGCCACCTCTCCCTCTCCAGGCCCCTGGGTCCTCCGCTTAGCTCTCCTCCCTCCTATCAAGATGTGCTCTGGGAGAAGGTCGTGAGAGAGGGGCTGGCGGTGTGGACGGAGTGGCCGGCCCAGCAGTGGAGCTGGCCGAAGCACTGCCCGGGCACTGCCCGCTGGCGTGGCTGACACCCACACCACGCTCCCCTGAGCCTCAGTGTCCTCCGGGGCAAGACGGGCATGATGATATCTGCCCTCGTCGGCATGGACTAAGCGACATGGGAAGTGAGAAAACATTTATGGTGCAAGGTCGCAGTGATCAAAAACTCACACTAAGGGACAGGCGACAGACATAGCTTCAAGGATGCCTTTTTCCAGTGGGCTTTGTGTCTAAGCTGGGGAGCCTGGGCTGAAGGACTGACCTTTCCCAATGGCGAGCTCTCCCTTCGCGGGGATGGGAGGAACAGCGCGGGTTCAGAATCAGGCAGTGCTGGGATTGGTCCTGGCTCCTCTGTGCCCTACAGCTGGCCTTGAACGAGAAGGTTCACTTCTTTGAGACTCGGTTTATCATCTGCTAAGTGGAGATAGTAATAGGCCCTCCCTCCAGTGTTGTTGTGAAGATTAAATAAAATCCCGTGTGGAGAGCACTCCGCCCAGAGCTTTGGGGAGAAACACGTGAAAAATGTTTCCTGATGAGTATGATCATGTTTGTTCAGGATCCAGACCCTACTGAGTGAGTTAGCCGGGCGAGGTGGTGCGCGCCTGTAGTCCCAGCTGCTCAGGAGGCTGAGGTGGGAAGATCACTTGAGCCCAGGAGTTTGGAGCTGCAGTGAGCTATGATCGTGCCACTGCACTCCAGCCTGAGTGACAGAGTGAGACCCTGTTTCTGGGAAAATACACACACACACACACACACCACAAAAACCAAAATACCCAAATCCTATTGAGGCCACGAGTAATTAGGCAGGCTGGGCAGACCCAAGGCTAGTGTGGTAAGGGGGCCGAAGGCAGACAGAGCCCCCTCCAAGCCCTGCCCCTGCACAGGGCTTCCTACTGACACGGAAGACACTGCCCCGCAGGCCTTGGAGTGGGTGCACTTGACCTCCCTGACTCTCCGGCTCTCTGCGGCTGACCCCAGACTGTAGGGTCAGCCGGCCAGGCCCCAGCTGGGCTCTGTGTCCTCCCTGAGTCCCCTGGGCCCAGGAGGCCGGTGGTGGCCAGGCCTGACATGCAGCCGGCTCCCCTGGCCGGGACCAGAGGCCCATGAGTGAGAGTCCAGGAGGGCCCAGACAATGAGCGAGGCTGAAACCGAGCCTAACAGAGGAGAATAGGAACTGGGACCCAAAATGAGGAGCTAAAACTGAGAGGGGCAGCCATAAAAAGGAATGAAATAATGTCTTTTCCAGCAACTTGGATGGAACTGGAGACCATTATCCAAAGCGAAGTATCTCCAGAACGGAAAAACAAACACCGAATGTTCTCTCCGATAATTGGAAGCAGGCACACATGGCCGATAAAGGACTGGCACACAAGGCCACAAAGAAATGTAAAGGCCATTGGGATCCAAGAAAGGAGGAAGGGTGAAGGGGTGAGGTACAATGAACACTATTCTAAAACCCCGGATGTAGGCATTATACAAGGTATCCATGTAATAGAAACGCTTGTATCCCTTAATATTTTGAAATGGAAAAAGCACAACTGAAAGAGGAAGGCACCACACAGGGCAGGGCAGGCCAGGCCAAGTGGGGAGCTCCCGCACCTCCTCAGGGCTGACTCCCGGTGCCCAGAGGTCACACTTCTGACCCCCCAGGCCTGCCCTTCCTCCTAGCCACCTCCCTTCCCAGAAGTGGCAGCTCAACCTCACTCTCCCCCATCTCCCACCTCCCCGGGGCTGGAGTTATCAAGAACACACACACACACACACCCCCCATGAGGGCCCAGAGCCGCACGCCCGAAGGACCGGACAGCAGGGGCCACGCTCAGCGGTCACCCCGTGGTTGCCAACAATGGGGGCCAGACAGAGGCCCGTATTTACTGCCTCTGACCAGGGGGGTTTCAAGCACTGTTTTTTTTTTTTTGTTTTCTTTTTTTTTCTTTTGAGACAGAGTCTCGCTTTGTTGCCCAGGCTAGAGTGAGTGCCGTGGCGTCAGCCTAGCTCACAGCAACCTCAAACTCCTGGGCTCAAGCAATCCTGCTGCCTCAGCCTCCCAAGTAGCTGGGACTACAGGCATCTGCCACCATGCCCGGCTAATTTCTTCTATATATGTTAGTTGGCCAATTAATTTCTTTCTATGTATAGTAGAGACGGGGTCTCGCTCAGGCTGGTTTTAAACTCCAGAACTCAAGCCATCCTCCCACCTCGGCCTCCCAGAGTGCTAGGATTACAGGCGTGAGCCACTACACCCGGCTGCAAGCACTGTTTCTAAAGTTTCAGCCATTCATGCATCACTTTCCAGATTTTTGCTACTTGAACTACTATCCATTTAATCTTTTCCTCTAAGTCAACTTCTTTTAATACTTAGCCTAGTCCCAAGGTATAATATCTGTGAAATCATGAGTTTGATGAGCTGATTTATTTCTTCCTGATTTACATTTGGATCAGTATATTGTTAAAATAATGATAATAATAAAACCAATTTGCCTACATATCATTTAAACTCACCTTGTGGGCTATGTTTTTAAATTCATCTTGTGGCCCATGTTCTGGGAAACTAGTGAAGAGGACAAAGATTCTGGGGTCATACTACACAGATCCAACTATTTGCTAGCTGTGTGACCTTAGGAAAGTCATTTACCTCTCTGGGCTTCAGTTTTCTCTTCTATAAAATGGGATCCTCTCTTCCACAGCTGTGGTGGAATGGGAGTGAGTACTAAGCCCCAGGCCTGGCTTTCCTCCTTCTCCTCCTCCTGGGTCCCCTAACCCCACCACAACCTGGCAGAAAAACAGCCTGGAAGCCTCGTCTCTCCAAGCTCTCTTCCTAATCGCAGGAGCTATTGCACTCCAGGGCATCCTACTCTGAAGGCATGCGGGGAGGAAGTGAGTGCTCCTTTGCTACCTGTCTGGGGTCTACCAACCCCAGGGGGAAGCGCCTCTTGGTGTACAGCCTTAGTCCCCTTGCTGCAGTGTCAGCTCCTGTTCCTGTGTTCTGTCCTCAGTGGACATGAGCATTGGTTGGAGGGGCAACCCTTCTTGGAGGGGCAGCCTGGTGAGGTGGAAAGGCTTGTGGGAAGCCAAGTTCAATCCCGGCACTGCCACTGTCTTGCTGTGTGCCCTTGAGCAAGTCAGTGCCCCTCTTTGGGTGTGGGTTTGCTCATCTGTAAAATGAGGGGCCAGCTTTGCCTGTGAACCCAGCCCTCTGCCCCACTTCCTCTCCCCCACTGCAGATGGGGGTAGGTGGAAGGCACAGGGGCTCCTGCCTTTTCCTATTGAGCAATTAATTTGTATTTCTCTTCTGGTTGAGGATGTGAGGACTGGGGGGGGCAGGGCAGCGTGGGATGAGGGTACAGAGGAAGTTGTTGATGAAGGGTGGGAGACTGGCCACCACTAAGCCCTTCCCCACTTGAAGCTCCTTCTCTGTGCTCTCCCCCAGACGGCCTCATGGAAGGCTCTCGGTGTTTCCAAGGATGGTCTGGGGAGGGTTAGACCAGTGTGGGGTGGGTGGTGTGCCTGGTGTCTCTCCCTGGAGAGTGTACTCTGGATAGTCATCTGCTCCAAAGAGGGAGAAGGGTCAGAGATCATCTGGTTTAATCTCCTTTGCTACTTTATTTTTATTTTTTTCTTTGCCAGATCTCGATTATGCACCCTTCTGCTTATTTATTTATTTATTTAACCAAATACCACATGTTCTTACTGCTTTTTCATTTAGAAATATTTTTCCGGAGTCTTGCTATGTTGTAACTCCTGGGCTCAAGCAATCCTTCTGCCTCAGTCTCCCTAATAGCTGGGACTATATGTCCATGCCACCATGTCCAGCTTCCCCTCCTGCTTTTGCAGAGAGGTATGGTGACTTGTTGAGGTCATGCATTGACTTGGCACCAAAGTGGAACAAGAACTTGGAGTCTCTACCTTGACTCCCAGCCCTGCTCAGGGAGACATCCTTCCTGCCCCGCCTTCCTATCTCTCCTCCCCCAGCTCTGCTGACCCTCGCTGGGAGATCTGGGGCTTCTATAAAAAATGCTGTAATTGATTCTGACAGGAAGTGTGGGTTTTTTCACTCTGAGTTGACAACCACAGCAGCTAAATACACACAGACACACAGACACACACACACACACACACACACACTGTTATGGTTTGAATGTTTGTCCCTTCTGAAACTCACATTGAAACTTTGTCCCCGGGGGGGGGGGGGGGGGGGGGAATAGAAACTTAGTCCCCAATGTGGCAGTATTGAAAGGTGGGGCCTTTAAGAGGTGATTGGCTCATGAGGGCACTGCCCTCATGAATGGATTAATCCATTTGTGGATTGATGGATTAAATGGGTTAAGGGATTAATGAGTTATCCTGGGAGTGGGACTGGTGGCTCTGTAAGAAGAGGAAGAGAGACCTGAGCTCGCACACCTGGGCCCCTTGCCATGTGCTGCCCTGCACCGCCTCGGGACTCTGCAGAGCGGCCCCACCAGTAAGAAGGCCCTCATGAGATGTGGCCCCTCAACCTTAGACTTCTCAGCCTTCATAACTGTAAGAAATAAATTCCTTTTAAAAAATGAATTAGCGGCTGGGCGCGGTGGCTCACGCCTATAATCCTAGCACTGTGGGAGGCCGAGGCGGGCGGATTGCTGGAGGTCAGGAGTTCGAAACCAGCCTGAGCAAGACACCGTCTCTACCAAAAATAGAAAGAAATTAATTGACCAACTAAAACTCTATATACAAAAAATTAGCCGGGCATGGTGGCGCATGCCTGTAGTCCCAGCTACTCGGGAGGCTGAGGCAGTAGGATCGCTTGAGCCCAGGAGATTGAGGTTGCTGTGAGCTAGGCTGACGCCACAGCACTCACTCTAGCCTGGGCAACAAAGTGAGATGTGTCTCAAAAGAAAAAAAAAAAAGAATTACCCAGTTTTAGGTTTCTGTTATAAATAAGCAACAGAAAATGGACTAGGGCCGGGTGTGGTGGCTCACGCCTGTAATCCTAGCACTCTGGGAGGCCAAGACGGGAGGATTGCTCAGGGTCAGGAGTTCGAAACCAGCCTGAGAAAGAGTGAGACCCCGTGTCTCTACTATAAATAGAAAGAAATTAATTGACCAACTAATACATACAGAAAAAATTAGCCAGGCATGGTGGCACATGCCTGTAGTCCCAGCTACTCGGGAGGCTGAGGCAGCAGGATTGCTTGAGCCCAGGAGTTTGAGGTTGCTGTGAGCTAGGCTGACGCCACGGCACTCACTCTAGCCTGGGCAACAAAGCGAGGCTCTGTCTCAAAAAAAAAAGAAAATGGACTAGGATACACCCCCCCCCAAGTTTGTACACAGCCATACGTGCACACAGAGCCACCTGCTCATCACAGCTGCACGTGCACACAGAGCACCTGCCTGCACTCCTAGGCATTCGGGCACCCAGATGGGAACACACCTGTGCATGTCTCTCTGGTGCCAGGAGATGTCCACTGGGAGGCTCCCACCTCCTGCCCTCTGACCTGCCTTACATTTTGATAGCAGAGGGCGGATTTAAACGGGAGGACCTAAGACCATATGTCTCCTGGGTGGCTACACCCCAGGGGTTCAATGGGCAGCAAAGGCTCCCCCACCCCAGCCTGGGGCCCATGGCCGAAGCCTATCAGTCCTGGGCCTGGAGGGGCTGCTCCAGGTCCAGCAGGGCAGGTTGATAGGGAAACCATGAATTTGTCACTGGGGCCCAGCGAAGGACACTCAGCGTGATACAGAAGGAAGATGACACTGTACACCGCTCTGTGCCAGGCACTGTGCTGGGCTCCCTCCCATGTTACCTCATTTGATCCTCCCCACACCCTGACGAGGAGGCTCACATTCCCACTTTGCCGCTGAAGAAACAGGGCCTTGGAGGGGTCAACCGACTTGCCCACAGTGACCCATTTTGTAAATGGCAAAGCCTAGATTTGAACCCAGGTCTGTTTGATCCAGAGCTCAGGTCCTCAACCCCACAGGCACACCTTTCTTCACGCCAGAGTAGTGGATCCAAGTAGCAGCACCTCACACGCATGAAAAGCCGCAGAGTCCCCCACAGACAAAACAAAGAATAAATTACTGGGAGCCTGGGGCAGGGGGTGAGGAAAGCTTCATGGACGTGTTGGCATTTGCTGCAGCTTTAGGAATGAATGAGATTTTACGAGAGAGAAAAGAGTGGAGGGGACAGGAAAGGGCATTCCTGGCAGAGGGGACAGTATGAGCAGAGGCAGAGCAAACAGGGGCGAGGAGCAAGGCAGGCAAGGTGGCGATGGGGTAGGGGTGACTGCCCAGACTCTGGGACAGGGCTGGGGGATTGACATGCAGGTTGGAGGGGCTAGAAGGGCTTTGGGTGTCAGGATGTCCTGGAAGGTGCTTAAGGAGGGGTGCGGCTCCATCAGTTCTGCCATCCAGAGGCTCACTCTGACTCCAGGACGAAGGATGGCAGTGTGTGGATCCACGGAGAAGCTGTCACAGGTGTCCTGGTGCCTGGGCAGAGGCCATGGGGCCAGAAGCAGGCCTGATGGAGAGGAGGGTGGGAGAAGAGCCAGCCTGAGAGTGGACAGGGGCTCTCGAGGGATTCAGGTTTCAGGCACTGATGATTATGCAGCTGCTAGGCAGGGGCTTCTGAGACTACCAGTGCCCACCTCCTCCCCAGCCCAGGACACAAGGCTCAGGCTGGCAGGCCCCAGAGAAAGTCTCACCCCCATCCCAGAGTCCCTGCCATTTCCAGGTTCTTCCCACCTCCGCCACCTCATGACCTACAGGCTCGGCAGGACTTTTTTCCTCTCTCCACTAGCTAAAAACCAATGCTCAGCATCTCACTGCAAAGCTAGAGGGACAACACTGGCTACCATCAGTGACCAGAGACACTGGCTCTACTAGCAGTAAACGGAGGGACCCTGCTGCCTCTGGAAGCCACTTGTGGCTGCCGTTGTTACTGCCTGTACTGACTGCCAGGATGGATCTGAATGGTCACTGCTTCAACACAGATCTGCAGTGGTTGTCCTGACTGGCCAAGCCTGGTCACATACCCAGCCTTGGCAGCAAGAAAGGCTGGAAGAGGGAGTAGCTGGCATATTTAGTCTTGGAAGTAGAAGCTGGGCTCCTCCTCTTGAGTGGAGAACACATAGGAAGGGCTTTCAGATTTTGAGTGGCTAACACAAATGACAAATGTCCACTATCCTACCTTATGGGGTTATTGGTGAGAATTAAACGATATAACCCATGTAAAAGTGCTAGCAAAGCACCTACTATAAAGAAAATGCTCAATGAACGTTCCCTGTCATTCTGTTAAACCATAAGCTCCATGAGGGCAGGAAGTGGGCCTGTTTTTTGGTCTCCACTCTCTCCCCAGAGCCCAGTACGGTGCCTGACACATGGTTGGAGCTCAATAAATGTTTGTTGCCTGAATGTCCTGCCCCTCACATCTGTGCTCCCTCCAGCCTTTCTCTCTTCCCCTTTTTCTTGGTGCCCCGGCTGTGGCCATGGCAATTACCAAGCAGGAGGCAGGTGCTGGTTCAGAAAGAACACGCTGGGAGGAGTCAAGGCCCCCACTCAGCTCTACCACGGGCTCACTGTGTGACCTCAGGCAAGTCACCTCCCCTCTCCTGGCCTGGGTTTCTGCACCTGCAAAATGGATACAATAACCAGCATCTGTGGTGTGAGGGCCAAATGAGAAAATGTGAGAAGTTGGTTGCAAAGCGGTAAAAAATCTTCAGCACCAAAGCTGGGGAGGAAGCAGCTGAGGAAGCTATTGCTGAGCAGCGTTCTGACCCTACCCCAGAGGATCGGCTTTTGAAGAGGGGCCAAAGGGGAACACGCACAGGGAAATGGCCTTCTTCCCTCCGTGGCAGGGGCTGTGCTCACGTATCTGTGAACTGGAGCTATTTTTATGTGGTACAACTGCGATTATGACAGGGCCTCTTCCTGCAGGGGAAGGGTGGGGAGGAGACTTGAGTCATCGGCGGGGCGGTCGGGCCCCACAGGCTGACACAAGGCTGCGTGTGGAAACCAGAAAGACTCCAGGACTCCAGACTCCCAAAAAGACTCCAGGACTCCGACTCCCTCAGGTAGAGGCCCCAAGAGAGGACTGGGCCGACTACCTGCTCCACAGCTCATTGGCCTGGATCGGTCATTGGGCTCAGGGCCTGTCAATCACCGCGGAGCGCCCAATGAGCTGTGCCCTGGCCCTCCAGAAAGAACCCGAGTAGTGGAGAGAAAAGGTGCCTGGCGCACCGCTCCCACTGCAGCCGGGTTGGGTGGCTGCAACTATTGGGCACTTACTGTGTGCCCCACGCTGTGTTTAGAGGCCTTACATGTCCCATTTTACTGGATTCTTCCAACCTCCCTCCACCCCCAAAGTTGAGAGGATTCACCTCTGTTTTCTAGATAAGGCATTGAGCTTCTTGAGACTCCTGACTGGACTGTGAATCCCGGGCCTAGGGAGCCAACAGGAAGAGTGATTATTTTCTTTACTGGAAGGCCAGGGAAAGGCTTCCCAGAGAAGGTGACATTTGAGCTGGGTCCTAAACAATGAGCAGGATTTAACTCTCTTAAGGCGGGGGAGAAGGGAAGGCATGTGACTTGTGGCACAGAGGGATACAGCCCAGGAAAAGGCACGGAGGTGAGACAGCGCATGGCTTGTTTGGGGGCGTCATGTTGCTCAAGGTAGCTGGGGAGAGCCGGGGATAGGGCTGGAGTTGTGGCAGGCAAATGGGGAGGCTTTGTTTTTTTGTGTTTTATTTTTTTTTTTTGAGACAGAGTCTCACTTTGTTGCCCAGGCTAGAGTGAGTGCCATGGCGTCAGCCTAGCTCACAGCAACCTCAAACTCCTGGGCTCAAGCGATCCTACTGCCTCAGCCTCCCGAGCATCTGGGACTACAGGCATGCGCCACCATGCCCGGCTAATTTTTTTCTATATATATTAGTTGGCCAATTAATTTCTTTCCATTTTTATAGTAGAGACGGGGTCTCGCTCAGGCTGGTTTTGAACTCCTGACCTAGAGCAATCCGCCCGCCTCAGCCTCCCAGAGTGCTAGGATTACAGGCGTGAGCCACCGCGCCCGGCAAATGGGGAGGCTTTGTGTGCCAGGCCGAGGGGTTTGGGCTCTTTGGGGTCCCATGGAGCTGTGCAGGCCCTGGCATCCTCCTAGAGGTGTGGTTATGCTAAGAGGGAGCCCACAGGGTGGAGGGCTTTGCGGGGAGGAAGGACAGGGCAGGAGAGGTGGGAGGGGTGGCCTGTCAGGCCCAGAGGAAACCAGGTAGGTTTCCTGCCCTGGAGTCTGGGCTCAGGCAGTGGCCACTGTCCCCACAGGCCCATCCCTCTCTGAGGCCTCCTCCATGCCCGCACATGTGGATATAGTACTCCTTCGATCCTCACAGCCACCTGCAAGGTGAGTGACATCACCCCCATTTCATGGGGGAGCAAATTGAGGTTTAGAGAGGTTAGGGGACCTGCCCCTCTGGACCACTTCATGGAGTGCCCACTGTCTTTCTCCAGCAAAAGAATCCTCTCTGAGCCCTGCTCTCAGTCAGAGAAACTGCAACCAACAACCTCCCTCCTTCAGAGTACAGGGGACCCTGAGGCCTGAACGCAACTCTAATCATCTGCCCCCCAGGCACCCTCAGCACAAACTCAGATGTTAAATCTGGATGGCCCCTTAGAGACTATTGGTCCACTCTACGTATTACACATGGGGAAACTGAGGCCCAGAAAGGAAAAGACCTGCTTGGGGTCCACATACGGTCTTACAGATGATTGCCAAAGTCCCTCACTGGGGCTCTAGGTCAGCTGGGAAGTTGAGCAAAGAGGGACACGTGGCTTAGAGAACAAGGCCTGAGGGTGGGGTCACTAGTGGGACAGGGTCTAGCTTGGGGCTTCTGGGAGATCAGAGCCAAAAGGCACTCCGTCCTCTCATCCCACTTGGAGAGCTTCAGACTCTTTCTTCTCAGGACACTTTACTGCCACCTGCCTGAAAAGTGCACTAGTCACTGTGCACATTTTGGTGGTGTCCAGGGGACTGGCATCCTCTATAGTTGTGCAGTGTACAGTCTGCACAACTGTGAGTGCTCACCCAGCCCTGAAAATGGAGTGGCCACTTCCTTCCTCCCCCCCTCTCTATCCCTTCCATTCTTCCCCTTCCTCCCTCCCACAGAGCCAGGGACCAGGGGGGCCATCTCCCACCAGGGTGGGAGAAGGAAGGAAGGAAGGAGGCAGGGGAGGAGGAGTGGGAGTGTGGAGGGCAGCAGAGGGAAAGGGCAGGACTCATTTCTGCTTTCAGAAACCGAAACTGAAAGTCCTGGCAGCAGTTCATGTGCAAGACAGGTCTGCAGCAAGATGCTGGGGGACAAAGCTGCTGCATCTGAGCACAGCAGCCCCGGACACAGACACCCCAGCCGCAACTCTGGTGTCTCCTAGACCAGGCCTTGCCCTTCAAGGTGACGGGAAACTTGCAAGGCAAGAGTGTGTTTTTTCTGAGGATTCAAAAGGCCCCAACAGACCTCACAGTGCCCAGCACTGGTGTTAGGACCCTTGGTGGAAAAGGGAGGTGGCACTAACTCAAGCCACCAAATCATCTAATAGCCTGAGAATGGGTGACCCTTTGTCTTGGCTAGTGCCTGTGACCGTATGGACGTGTACAGACCCATGACACTCGGGGCAGGGAGCATCTGTGTGCCCAGCATAAGAGGGACTCTGTTTCCCCAGGTCAGACTATGGAGTAACAGATTTTTGTGACCCATCTGGCTTTGAGAGGTCATTTAAGTGCCACAATATTGGATTCTTTGGGGCACTTGATAGTAGTCTATTACAACAATCGGACAGAATCTTTGAAACTTGGACTTGTCTTTAAAAATTCAGATTCTGTTGTGACCTTTTTTTTTTTTTGACTCAATGAGCCAATCATGTATGGGGAACCCAGATGCCACCCCTCCCTGGGGCTTTCCGGATCCTCTATGTAGTGCCAGATGCTGCTCCTGCCTGGCAGCCCGATGAGGGCGGAGACTGTGTTTAATTCATCTTTGCACCTCCCGTGGTGACAGGAGCCTCCTCTCCTCTCAGGGGCTCTCAGAGAGTGTAAGTTCCTAGCTTCTCCACTCACCCCTTCTGGGGGGCTCCCACACCTGTGCTGGCCTCCCCGAGGCAGGGGAGGGTGGGGAATAGGCAAGGAGAGGAGAGCTGACCTCAGACAGGTTAATTTCTCTCTGAGTCTCGGTTTCTTCATCTGCAGATGGGACGATTTAAATAGCTGCCTTCAGGCCGGGCGTGGTGGCTCACGCCTGTAATCCTAGCACTCTGGGAGGCCGAGGCGGGCAGATTGCTCCAGGTCAGGAGTTCGCAAAATCAGCCTGAGCAAGAGCGAGACCCCGCCTCTACTAAAAATAGAAACAAATTAGCTGGACATCTAAAAATATATATAGAAAAAACTGGCCAGGCATGGTGGCACATGCCTGTAGTCCCAGCTACTTGGGAGGCTGAGGCAGCAGGATTGCTTGAGCCCAGGAGCTTGAGGTTGCTGTGAGCTAGGCTGACGCCACGGCACTCACTCTAGCCGGGGCAACAAAGCGAGACTCTGTCTCAATAAATAAATAAATAAATAAATAGCTGCCTTCATGAGCACGTACTCAGGCGCTGGGTGAAGCATACGGCGTACATTAACTTATTCAGCAAGTACACATAGGGCCTCTAAGGTGCTAGGGAATGCAGGGGTGGGGGCAGTGAGAGTCCAGCCAAGGGGCCCCGCACAGGATGCAGTGGGAGGAGGCCCTCCTAACGGATTCTGAAAGACCATGTCTGACAAGAGGGGCAGGGGCTGCTGAAGGACCTGAGGAAGAGGGTTGGGCCACCCCTGAGCAGACTCTTCACTGGTGGCCTCAGCTGCCCCCATAGAGGGCTGGAGCCTTCGAGCCAAGCAAGCAGTGGAAGACGAAGCCGGTCACATTGAGGTCAGGCTGACCCACGGGACCCAGGCTGAAGGGCATGGGTCTGGGAGTGCCCCAGAAAACAGGTCACCATACAGGAACAGTCAGTTCCTGGGGCTGCCTCTGGCCATCAGGCATGACCTCCCTTCCCAGCGCCCCAGCGGCTGAATCCACTCCCACACCCCAACCCGTGACCAGATGGCACCAAGGACAGGGGGTTTGGCTTGCTCAAGGACCCCCCCTGGCAGAGGCTGGCAGACCTCTAGGCCTGCCTGAGAAGACGGACCCGCAGTGCACAGCCCCGGCGGCTGGACATGTGCACACACAGCACCAGAGGGTCAGGATTTGAAGGCCAGGCTGGGTGGATGCAGGGAAGCCTTGAAGCCACCCTTGCCTCCTCCCCCACACACCGCATCACAACCCAGCCTCTTTGCATTCCTTCCCCACTGCCCTGGGAGCCTCCCCTCGCCAGCCTCCCTGCTTCCACCCTTGTCCTATAGTCTGTTCTCAACACAGCAGCCAGAGATGGTGTTAAAGGTCACCCCTCCCTGGGTTCAAAGCCCTCCAGAGACACCCTCCCCACCACTTCACTCAGAGCAAAAGCCAAGCCCCCACCTCCCAACACGCACCTCTTTGATGCTATTTCCCACTCCTCTTCCCCTCCCTCACTCTGCACCAGCCTCCTGCTTTCTTGCTTTTCTGCAAACAGGTCAGGTACATGCACCCTCCGGGCCTTTGCACTGACGGTTCCCTCTGCACAGAACACTCTTCCCTTAGGTGTCTCATGGCAAACCACTTTGCTGCCTTCTAGCCTGTTCAACTGTCACTATATCTCTCAGCATTCCAGCAGAATATAGCACTCAAATGAGCATTATTCAAGGACTATTTACAAAGGTGTGAATGGGACTTAAGGAAACCCAGGGGAAGTGCAGTGCCCCTGCCTAGTAGCAAGGGGCCTCTGCTACTCCCAGGTTGGGCAGGAGGGGCAGGGAAAGGGGGAGGAGCAGGTAAAGCCATGGCTGGTGGGACCAGAAAGGAGAGAATTGTGGGAGAGGGCCACCTGACAGGGGCTGTGACCTGCAGGGAGGGAGCCAAGGGGACAAACACCTCCCTTGCCTGTCTCAGCTCTCCTGCAAGGCTCCCACTGGCAGAGCCCAGGGAGAGCCAGGACACAGTCCTTTAGGCCAGCCTTCCCTGGGGGTCTGGAGGGCAGAGGGAAGGTCCCCAGCACAGGTGCCTTCTTAGGGAATTTGACACCCCCACACCCAACGCCCCAGTCCCCTTACCTTGCCCCAGTTTTTTCCCATGGCACTTATCTCCTAACATTTGAGTATCTATTGTGGTTATTTTTATTGTCTATAAGCTCCAGGAGGGCAGGAATTTTGGTCTCTTATTCTCTACTGCGCCCTGAGTACTTAGAACACTGACTGGCAGGCACATAGTAGACACCCAGTAAGTAATTGCTGAATAAATGAATGCCCAGCCAGTCTCCCTGGGTACTTTAAGGAACCCTGGCTGAGGAAGGAGTGGGTAGATGCTGCCGACTGGGCTCCAGGCTTGGAGAGAAGCCAGCTAGCAGAGCCCCAGCTGGGAAGGAAGTTGAGCCTGCAGGGCTGTGCCCACGGCAGCCTCCTGTTCTGTGGTTCCCGCAGCAGGTCTCTGCCTCTCCCCAAGGCTGTGCCTTTCAGACCAGTAGGATTTTCCTTGGCAAACGTGTCACTGTGCTTGGTCATGGATCTTTCCAACAAGGCACTGCTCTGTGAAATCTCCTACCTCATGAATCAGCTCTCGGAGGGCACGCCTGGCTCTCCTGGGCCTCTCAGGAATGCTTTCTTCAAGGAGTCCTGGACTCAACCTGCCGCAGAGGACCCAGGAGTTCCAGGCTCTGAGGCTGTTCTAGGCCTTCCTGGCCAGGCCTGGGATTCCCAGGGACAGGGCGTTGCAGGGCCTGTCTAACCCCAGGGCTGCCTTTGGAGCAGTCTTGGGCTCCTTCCCCCCAGGTGTCCATGATGCTGGGGCCTCCCTGAGAGGCTGCCACCACCCCCTCGCTAAGTAAGCCTCGACATCCTATAGGAGAGAAGACTCAAACCAATGCAAGCCCCAGCCTTGTCCTCCAGTTGCAAGGTTGTGCATTTTCTCTAATGGATCTATAAACTGAAAGCAATTTCGATCAAAACACCAACAGGATTTGAGGAAGGAGGCTTGGAAAATGATATTAATTTTCATCTGCAAAAATAAACATTTTTTTAGAGACCAGCAGGAAAATTCTAAAAAAGGAAAGGAACACACCATACAAAATCCAGAAGTCTTTTTTTTTTTTTTTTCCTGAGACAGAGTGTCGCTTTGTTGCCCATGCTAGAGTGAGTGCTGTGGTGTCAGCCTAGCTCACAGCAACCTCAAATTCCTGGACTCAAGCAATCCTGCTGCCTCAGCCTCCTGAGTAGCTGGGACTACAGGCATGCACCACTATGCCCGGCTAATTTTTTCTATATATATTAGTTGGCCAATTAATTTCTCTCTATTTATAGTAGAGACGGGGTCTCGCTCTTGCTCAGGCTGGTTTTGAACTCCTGACCTTGAGCTATCCGCCTGCCTTGGCCTCCCAGAGTGCTAGGATTACAGGCATGAGCCACCGTGCCCGGCCTAAAATCCAGAAGTCTTAAAGCAAAAGACTGATAATTTGAACATGTAAAAATTAAAAGCCTGAATTGAGAAAATTATCAAAAAGCCAAGTCAAAATGCTGCATAAACTGCGGAAAACTATTTGCAACATATTTTATAATATCAGATAAAGGGCTAATCTCCTTAATATATATATTTTACAAATCAATGTGAAAGAAATGGGCGACCAAAATTTAAAATGGGCAAAGTATATAAACAGACAATTCACAAGGAAAACAAAAAAATTTTTTTTTTTGGCAGAGTCTTGGTATATCACCCAGGCTGGTCTCAAACTCCTGGGCTCAAGTGATCCTCCTGCCTCAGCCTCCTGAGTAGCTGGGATTACAGGTGCAGACCATCAAGCTGGCTTAAAAATTTTTTTAAATGAACAGTAAATACATGAAAAGATGCTCACCTTCACTCATAATTAGAGAAATGCACAACAAAATAACAATGAAATACAGTGCCATTGTCAACTGCCGGATTGGCACAAATTAAAATGTTTTACAATGTGTATAGTGTTGGTGAGAGTGAGAAGAAAGGCAATCTTCTACATTGTTGGTGGGAATGTAAATTGACCAACATTTTGGAGGGCAATTTGGAAATAGCTATTGTGGTGGATTAGATTAAAGGTAATCATAAATTCTTTGACATATCTTCCATGGAGATGTGGGGTCTGTGTTCCTTGAATTTGGGTTGGACCATGACTTCCCTGGTCAATAAAATACAGCAGAAATGATACTGTCCCAGTTCCAAGTGTGTCCCTTATATTGCCCAGCAGGTTTCATTTCCTGCCTCTTGGAAGCCAACTACCTGGTTACCTAAACTGTATTATCTGACATTCATATGCTGTGAAAAGGCCAAAGCATGTGGGAAAGCCCTGGAGGATATGACACCACATATTGAGAGAGTGGTTAAGGAGCACTGAGCCCCAGCCATGTGAGTGATGAAGCCATCTTGGAAGAGAATCAGAGCTGAACCATCCAGCTGAGCCCTTTCCAAATTCCTGACCCACAAAATCATGAACAAAATAAAATGGTTGTTTTAAGCACTAAATTTTGGGGTAGTTCGCTATATAGCAATAGGTATCTAGATTTAAATTTACCCTTTGCCCCAACAATTGCACTCTGTGAATCTAACCTACGGAAATATTTGCACGAGTGCATAAAAACACCCAAGCAAAGAAGTTTAATCACAGCACTGTGTCTAATAGCACAAGATTCAAAGTAATATTTATGTCTATCATTAGGGCAATGGCTAAATGAATTCTAGTGTATCTAGTTAATGACACAGTATAACAGCTGAAATTCTGAGACAAGGAAAAGTCCCTTTTGAGGTCCTATGAGCTTAGGGTGACAACATAGTGGTTAAGAGCATAGATCCTTGCTCTGCCATTTATAATCTCTGTGTCTTAGGGGAAATTGTTTAACCTCTTTATACCACAATTTCCTCATCTGTAAAATGTTGATGCTAATCATAGTACCTACTCAGAGGGCTGTGATGAGAAATAAACAAGTTAAAATACCATGATATATATCTATCCTATATGTATTTTGAAGATGCAAAGAGCTTGGAATTTTAAATTGGGTTGGACCAGACTTTTAATATTCTAAAGAGATTGCAAAGCATAGTATCTGCCAGATTGTCATCCTGGGACAGGGAAGGGAAATTTGATAGATTAAGGTTGGAAGGCAATGGCTGGAGAATATTTTTAAAGAAGTGGACTCATACTGTACTTCCTGTTCTGACTCTTGCTATCTCTTAGAGATTCTTCCTACCTCAGCATATAAAGAGACTCACTCATTTCTTTTTAACAACTGCTCAGCATTGCATTGTATGGCTGCACCACAATTTATTTTGCCAACCCCTATTGATGAACCTTTGGTTTGTTTCCAGTTGTTGCTACATTTATAAAAAATACTTCAGCAAACATCTTTACACATTTATCTTTGCCCCATTACTGCTATTATTTCTGTGGTACAGATTCTTAGAAATGGAGTTGTTGGCCTAAAGGAGTTGTTGCCATTTTTAAAAAATTCTGATAGCTACTGTCAAATTGTTTCAATATCTGGTCCCATCTCCCCCTCCATTGCTCTTTGTTTTCATAACTTTGCTGTCTGGTTTTACAGGTTTATTATTTTTTAGATGAATTCATTTTGCCAAGTATTACCAGCCTTTATTTTTGAATGAATACAGGGATGAATTAGCTACCATGTCTGCCTTGAAAAAAGTTCAGTCAGGCAGGGATTGGGGTGGGATAGTACTGGAGGGGGGTAGAGGGGGGGTGACAGCTGCAAAACAAAGTCCAGAGAGACCAGGGCTGGCACTGAATGCTGGACCAGGGACTCTGGAAATCCCCAGGAAAGAGCTGCATTTGGGTATGGAGCAATCGGGGAGGCCTCCACAGAAGAGATTTCCTGCCTTAGCCTTTGCACTGTTACAGAGCACTTTCTGGAACACCAATTCATCGAATTCTCACAACAGCCCATTGCATTAAGTAGTAGTCTTATTCTCACCTTCCTGATAAGAAAACTGAGGACTTCCTTTTCCCTTTCTCTTTGTCTTGATCTCCCCCAGCACTAACCTCCTGCCCCTGACCGTGAGCCTCGCTGCCTGGGCTGGTTGAGCCTTGGGCCGTGGGCATTCCTCGGGGACACTACACATGGCTGTGGCACCCTCCTACCGAGGCCTGGGACCCGGACCCCACGTCCCCAGGTGCATTGAGCTTTCACAGCAGGCTGCGCCCTGCCCCTGCTCTGGGATCCAGATACAGACGCTGCCTCGCCCCTCAACCCAGGAACACCGGGTCATCGCGTCCCTTCTCCAGGCAAACACCGCTCTCCCATCTGCTTGTCACAGTCTCAAACATTAGGCCTCTAGAAGTTCATTTGGGTTAAGCATTGCCCACTTCTGGCAGCTTTTAAAGACGCACGTTCCTCTGACCTATATTACCTCTAGTAATTCCCAGACTCTCTGTGTGAGTGAAGTTATTCCATTTTTTCCTTCAGCAGAAAGGCCACCAAGGCAGCGGGACTAAATGAACAGTTAACCCCACATTTACTAACATCCTCCTTCGCCCGCCCCCGTGGTCCGAGTCCTCAGTGTGGCCTTCAGGAACCCTCACCGTCAGTTGGGGGGAAAGCCTCCAAAAACAGCACAGCAGGAAGCCCGGCGTGGAGGAGCCGGTTGGGAGGGACTCAGAGCCGGTGGCCAGCCCGCTTTTCCGCGCGAAGCCTCCTCCGTCACCGGCGGACCCAGTCCACCTCAGGTGGCCTCAGTCGCCGTCGAGCCCGTGGTGGGGGCAGATCCTGTGTGCGCACACCGCAGGGAATTACGGTACGCTCCGCGGCGGCTCTCGGCCGGCTCTGGCTCCCCCGCGCGGCGACAACCGGGACAGCAGCGGGGCCCGCGGGCTCCGCCCACGCCCGGGACAGTCCCGGGGGAGCCCAGCGCCCAGCAGCCGGGCTTGCCTACGTCTTCCCCGCCCCGGTACATGCTTGCGCTGTTTTCTGAGGCTTTTCCTCAAATCGCTTTCCTTCCCAGCGAGAGAGTCGCCCCCTGGAGTCGGAGTGCCCCAGTGGAGTGTGGCCCGGTTGCTGGTCGGCCTGACGTCCTTGAACCTCACCTGGGCTGCGACCTTGTCCGGCACCCAGCGCGGGGTCCAGCGCCATGGGGCCCACTGCGGAGTTCGCCGTTGCAGAGAGTCACACCTGGACGCTACTCTCAGTTCTCCACTGCTCGCTGTGTGTCCTGGGGCGAAGTATTAATCTCTCTGAGCCTCTCTTGCCTCCTCCGTAAAATGGAGCGTTTGCCTCACAGGGTTGTCACAGTGATTAAATGCGATAGTACAGGGGGCAGGTGGAGAGCCCGAGGATAATAACCACCACCATACTGGGGCGCCCACTGTGTGCCGGGAACTGCTCTGGGCATTTTGAAATAACCCTATGAAAAAGTATCTTCCTCTACAGGCGAAGAAATTGAGTGTCAGAGAGATTTAGTGACATAGCCAGAGAGTGGAAAGTTGGGACTCGGGAAGACACAGGCACATAAGTGCTGGGAGTAGTGGGTGAGGTCCGAGTCTGTGAGTTTAGAGGGTGCCCGGGGCCCTGAAAATAACCTGGCCCTGCCTGCCTGTAGGTCGCTAACGCTTTCATCACCTCCATATAAGGCTTCCGTGGGCAGGGACCTAAAAGACCATCAGGCCTATTTCCTTATGGAGAGAGGGGGAGGGTCGTCCAGGGTCACACAGCTGGGCAGCGTAGACCTGGACTGGAGCTGAGGTCTCCCAGCCTGTGCTTCTGCTGCTCATCTCCCACCTTTGGGTGAACAATTCTTCAGGAGGATGCTCCCTTCCACCTACAATCAAACTGGCCTCTCCGTCTGGCTACCCCTCCAAGGACTGCCCACTAGCCACTCCAGACACCACTTGGCCAGGACCTTCTGTCCCCCTCTGCCTCCCCCCTCCTCCCACTCCAGGCCTCCCTCACTTCATACAGCTGATGCTCTAAGGAGAGAGGTGACCAGTGCTGGTCTGGCTCCCAAGTGCTGGTGCAAGACCAACAAATATTTTACCACTCTGTGTATATCTTTTTGCTGTTGTTTGGAAAGACCTAATAGATATTAGGTCATTAAATATGAAATGTCCGATTTCAAATAAAAAATGTAGTTTATTATATCTCAAACGACATAGATTAATCAAAATGTGTGCCTAAACTATTGACACAGTTTTGCCATCTTAACGGTAGCTTGTTTATGCCAGGAGCAAAGAAGTCTGGAGAGCAAGTGGCATTGGAATCTCAAAAGGCGTTTTCTACAGCTTGTTGAATATTTTTTCTTGCAAGAAGTGGTCCAAAGCCAGGAAGAAGTCCTTGTCAGTTGGTGCAAGGTCTGATGAATACAGTGGATGACAGAGTGTTTCCAAGTCCAGCTTCTGTAGTTTGAGCAGTGTTGTTTGTGTGACATGTGGTCGAGCATTGTCTTGAAGAGGATTGGCCTGTCTCTGTTGACCAATCATGTAACAATATGGTATAGAAATGGTTTGCCTTTATGTGGTAACAGCAAAGAAAGGCAAACTTCGAGATGATTTCTCTTCTGACACTCGTTTAACGCATGTGAAACCCATCTATCCAACTTCTTTACTTTGCCCATTTGTTTCAAATGGTCCAACATTGTTGGAATAGTAACATCAAACCTTGCTGCTAATTCATGCATAGGTTGAGATGGATTCGCTTCCACTACCGCTTTCAGTTCATTATTATCCACCTTGGTCTCAGGTCTTACACGTGGCTCATTTTCAAGATTAAAATCACCAGAACGAGGCCAGGCGCGGTGGCTCACACCTATAATCCAAGCACTCTGGGAGGCCGAGGCAGGTGGATTGTTTGAGCTCAGGAGTTCGAGACCAGCCTGAGCAAGAGCAAGACCCCCGTCTCTGCTAAAAATAGAAAAATTAGCTGGGTGTGGTGGCACATGCCTGTAGTCCCAGCTACTCAGAAGGCTGAGGCAGAAGGATTGCTTGAACCCAGGAGTTTGAGGTTGCTGTGAGCTAGGTTGATGCCACGGCACTCCAGCCCAGGCAACAGAGTGAGACTCTGCCTCAAAAAAAAAAAAAAAAAAAATCACCAGAACAGAACTTCTCAAACCATCAACGTACTGTGCATTCATTAGCCACATCCTTCCCAAATACTTCATTGATATTTTCAGTGCTGCATTGGTTGCACCACAGAACTCATATTCAAAAATAACACAAATTTCTGACTTATTCGTGGTTGCACAAAAATTTCTCTAAAAAAAATTCGAAAGATGATCACAAGCCAAACCATGTACTTTGGAAGACTGAAGATGTATAATACCTTCACAATAAAAATAAAACAAGAAGAGTCAAAGCAAAGTGTCAGAAATATCAACTGCCAAACTTACTAACTCTGTGTCATTTTAGTTTGCATTTCTACCATTACAAGCAAAATTTGTTATCTTTTTTTTTTTTTTTTGAGACAGAGTCTCGCTTTGTTGCCCAGGCTAGAATGAGTGCCGTGGCGTCAGCCTAGCTCACAGCAACCTCAAACTCCTGAGCTTGAGCAATCCTGCTGCCTCAGCCTCCCGAGTAGCTGGGACTACAGGCATGCGCCACCATGCCTGGCTAATTTTTTTTTTTATATATATATTAGTCGGCCAATTAATTTCTTTGCATTTTTATAGTAGAGACGGGGTCTCGCTCAGGCTGGTTTTGAACTCCTGACCTTGAGCAATCCGCCCGCCTCGGCCTCCCAGAGTGCTAGGATTACAGGCGTGAGCCACCATGCCCGGCCTGTTATCTTTTTATATGTTTAAGAGCCATTTCTTTTTTTTCCTGAGCACAGTCTGTTCTTTAGCTCATTTTTCCTTTATGATTATTGGCCTTTTTCTTAGGAGAATTTTAAAACAATTTTTTATTTCTTGTCTTATTAATAATGTGTGTTCATTACCAAAGAAATTTTAAAATACAGACAAGGAACAAAATACCCACAATCCATCTACCCAAATATGCCACTGTGAACCACTTGTTAGTAGGTTATTAAGTATGAAATGTCTGGTTTTCTCAATTTGGCTGATTCTGGGTCTGTGCTGGAAATGTACCTTGTCATAATGTATGACATGGTGGAAATGTACCTTGTCATAATCAGAAGCAGGGAAGCTATCAAAGACTACTATGGTTGAGGCAAAGGGTTCAGGAGCCAACCTGGCCAAAAATGACACAATCTGAGCATCAATATGGAAAATAACATCAATGGATAAAACACACTGAATATGATAGAATCCCTACTGCATAGGGATAGTAAAACAAAACAAATACCACACTGACCACTTCATAGAATGTTTGGAAGCCATCTCATTATTTGGGAAAACTGGGGAATAGAGGAGAACACTGTAGAAGGAAAGGACGCCTTTCCAATATAAACTGTACCTTGGAGTAATCAAATAGTTGAGGGGGAGGCTTCACTTTTCACGAATGTGCCAGCTAATAAATTGAGAAGGAATGATAGAACATAACCAGTTTTCAAACGCTGGCTTAATAGATGGATTTAGGAAACCATTAATGGCTGCTAGCATCACACAAAGGGAGACATTGTACACCGTCTAGTGGAAGTAAACACCACTGCTATGATAGCAGCCTTGCCAACACTCTGAAGTCTTTTGATCAATATACCAATTTATAGGAAATACAGGAGGCAGAGGAACATGTTAAATGACACCGTGGGGAAAATCTAGATTGTGGGAATCTGTACAGGACAAATGACTCAGTCTCTTCAACAAATAAATTAGAGAGAGAGAGAGAGAGAGAGAGAGAGAGAGAGAGAGAGAGAGAGAGAGAGAGAGATGTATGTGAAACTTATGGATTAAAAAAGACTTAATCCTGGGCATGGTGGCTCACGCCTGTAATCCTAGCACTCTGGGAGGCCGAGGCAGGAGGATCACTTGAGCTCAGGAGTTCGAGACCAGCCTGAGCAAGAGCAAGACCCTGTCTCTACTAAAAATAGAAAAATTAGCTGGGTGTGGTGGTACATGCCTGTAGTCCCAGCTATTTGAGAGGCTGAGGCAGGAGGATCACTTGAGCCCAGAAGTTTGAGGTTGCTGTGAGCTAGGATGACACCATGGCACTCTAGCCCCAGCAACTGAGTGACACTCTGTCTCAAAAAAAAAAAAAAAAAAAAAGAAAAGGAAAAGAAAAAAGAAAGAAAGAAAAAGACTTAAGAAACAAACCAACCATTTTAGTATATGGAGCTTATTGAGAATCTGATTTGGAAAAACTGTAGTACACATACATACATACTTACATATGACCATTGGGGAAAGTTAAATACTGACTGGATATTTTATGATATTAAGAAATTATTGTTAATTTTAGGTATCAAAATGGTAGTGAGGTTATATTATTAAGGGAGGGGTTTTTTTTTGTTTTGTTTTTTCCTGCCATAAAAGCTAAAACTCAAGATGTAAGGGAGGTTTTTTTTTTGAGACAGAATCTTACTCTGTTGCCTGGCTAGAGTGCAGTGGCGTCATCATAGCTCACTGCAACCTCAAACTCCTGGGATCAAGTGATCCTCCTGTCTCAGCCTCCAGAGTATCTGGGATTATAGGCACGCACCATCACACCCGGCTAATTTTTCAATTTTTTGTAGAGATGGAGTCTCACTCTTGCTCAGGCTGGTCGGTCTCAAACTCATGAGCTCAAGTGATCCTCCCACGTTGGCCTCCCAGAATGCTAGGATTACGGGCATGTGAGCCACTGGCTTTGAAAGAGGTTTTATTTATGGAGATATACTGACATTTATGGATAAAATTATATTTATGAATTTACTTCAAAATCATTAAGGAGGAGGGGGAAGTTAGCCACAGATTTTTAATTGCTAAAGCTGGGTGATGAGTATGTGGGGTTTATTATTCTCTCCACCTTTGTGTATATTTGAGATTTTCTTTTTCCTTTTTTTTTTCAGAGAAAGGGTCTTGCTCTGTTGCCCAGGCCAGAGTGCAGTGCTTGATCATAGCTCACTGCAGCTTCCAACTCCTGTCTTCAAGCAATCCTCCTGCCTCAGCCTACCAAGTAGCTGGGACTTACAGGTGTGCACCACTGTACCTGGCCTGAAATTTTTCATAATAAAATTATTTTACAAAATTCATGTCTCTTAGGTAAGGCAAACGTGCCAAAATGTTAATATGTGGTACTATTCTTTCAACTTTTCTGTAGGTTTGAAACTTTTTGGAATGAAATATTAGGGGGAAAACATCATCTTTTGTCCTGATCTTTCACCCCAGCTGGAGGCCCCCTAGTCCAGCCCTCAGGCCATTCTTTGGGACTGGCAGAAGTTTCATCGTCACAGGCCATCTGAGAGGGCAGCCCCCAAACCCAGCAAGGGCAGAGCTAGGAGTAAAATCCAGGGTCGTCTGTACCCCATGCAAATGTTGCCTGCACGATCCTGCCTACCATCAACTTGTGGAGTCATGTTGTCACCACTGTCCCTCTCATCTCATCCCTCCCTCCCTCCTTCTCCTGTGATTTAATGGTGAACAAAAGTGCTTAAAGGGAAGTGGGGGAGGTAGATAAGCAACTAAACGAATAAACATTCACGCGGCATGTTCACAAGCATTGGACTGTGAGTCTTTAGAACCTCCGAAGGAGGTGACAGGCTGCTCCTGGGCACCCAAGAGGGCTGTGTAGGACCAAGGCCCCCAGAGTCCTGGGCGTGGGGTGGAGTGGGGCGCGCCTGCTGACGCCCCGCGCAGCTCCAGGGCCCGGGGCGCTGGGAGAGCTCCCAGCAAGGGGACACGCCCAGGGGCCCCTGCGGAACCCCGCGTGGCCAGGATCCTCCGAACTCGGGTCTGGAAGGCACCGAGCTGAGGACAGGTTGAAGGAGCAGGAGGAGCGACCTGCAGCCTGGTCCAGGACCGGGGTGGGGTTGGGGGTGGGGGTGGGGCGACCAGGCGGGGGCGAGGGGTCTCGAGCGCAGGCGCCCCCTGCCCAGGCCCGGCGCCCCCTCCCCCTGCTCCCCGACTCCGCCCCGGTGGCACGCGCGCCTAGCGCGGGGACCAGCGCGCGCCGGCGGGATGGAGGAGGAGCTGGCGTGGGAGACCGACGGCCGTGAGTCCGCGCGCCGCCGGCCGGGGGCGGGAGCCGGGGGCGGGCCGAGGCCGAGAGGACCCCCGCCTCTGTGCGGGCGGCCGAGGGTGAGCTTGGCGCGGTCCGCGTGGCCGCCTCGGTCTTGGGCTCCTTTGTAGCTCTGAGCGGAACGCGCGCCCGGCCGAGGGGACATTGGCCGGGCATCTGGGACTCGGGGGCGCCCCCAGCTTGGCGAGCTGGGAGCGGCGGCTGAGGGGACATTAGCTACAAATACTGAAGGTGCTAGCGACCCTTGTCGAGTACTGCACTCATCCCACGCACAGGTGGGATGAGGCCTTGAGGCAGGACGGGCACGTCCTTCGATCCTCACTGCAGCCATACGGGTGGACCTGTTGTGATCTCCGTTTTGCAGATGAGAAAGCTGAGGCACGGCTGGTGAAGTGAGTTGTACAAGGTGACACAGCCATTAAGTGGTAGGATGCTGCAGGCCCCAGCTCCTCCCGAATGTTGGGGTCGGGTAGGGAGTGGGGAGCATGTCAGAGGGAGAAGCAAACCCACAGGAGAGAGTGGCCGCGTGTGGGACGAGGGCACCTCAAGCCTCCCTCAAGGAGCGTGCCAGTGCCAGGGCCTCTAGGCCAGGCAGCTGCATGTGTGTGGGCCTCGGCCGGCCTGGGGGAGCTTTGGCAGCACTGCCTGGGAGTGGGGAGGGAGGACTGTCCCCACTGTGAGTCCGTGAGTCCTCGATTCTGCAGCCCTGGCTGGGGGAGCCCTGACAGCTGAAGCCGGGTGGTGTGGCTCACCTATGACACCTACAGTGTCCAAATGCTGAAGTAAACTATCTACTCAGCTGAGGGGTGGTGTTGGGGGTGGGGCGCTGGATCGGGGGTGCTGATTGTGTCAAAGCGAGAACGTGGTTCTGCCTCGGGCAGAGATCACCTGAGTGGGCCGGCTTGTGTGCAAGGGAATTCCGAGCCGGGGGCACAGCCTGGGCCCAAGCTCAGCGACCAGAGACCGCAGTGGATACTGCACGTGGCCGGAAAGAGGGTGTGTGGAGGAGGTGAATGGAAGAGAGGAGACTGGACTGGGTTTAATTCTAACTTGACCTTCTCTGGCCTGGCTCTGTGCAGGGTCTGCTGGCTCTCTGTTGAGACTCTCGGCTGTTTGCCAACACAAACCAGGCCATTCCCTGTGAGCTGCAGCTAAGAGAGAGGGTGCCAGAGCAGCAAGGGACTCAAACAGATCCTTTTCTTCACCCTCCCCCAGTTTTACAACTGAAGAAACTGAGACCCCCCCCAACAATGAGGTGTGAGTAGCCGAGGACCCCCTACTGGAAAGTGCAGAGCAGGTACTAGAACCCACACCTCTGTAAGCTCACACCTGAAGCCACAGCTCTTTCCAAACCTGCATCATGAGGTTAAGGAAAGGAAAGAAAAGATCGAGACACAGTGCTCCCCTGAGATGCTTCGGTTCTGAGAGGGGCTCTTCTAAAGCCTGTTATGTTATCTCGAGAAGGGCCCCCTTTTCACCTGCACCATAGGCAGACCCCTTTGGGACCAGGTAAGGGTGGAGCCATCGATGGGACCACAGTCAGAAGGTGATCTTCCTCCCAAGCATCCTCTTCCTCTGAAGTATTGACATGAAGCTGCCCAGCCCCTGGAGCCTCTTTCCTGCCATTGACCTGAGCTTATATTTTGGTTTTCTAGGGGACTAATGAATCTTAACTGGGGTAGCATCTTCTAGTTCACAGCCTCTGAAGAGATTTAATGAGCCATGGATCACTCATGCATTCAGCAAGTGTGCGCCATGCCCTGAATTTGGGTATATAGTAGTTAACAAATCAGACTAAAATCCCCCACCCCATGGGCTTATATTGGAATGGGATAAGCAGACAATAAACCCAATAAATATGTAAATATAGCATATGCCATAGTATATGGAGAAAAACAATGCAGGGAGGTGGGAAGGGAGTATGTTTTTCTTGGTTGGGGCTTCACTGGCTCAGGGGGCCTAAACGAAGGAGGCCTCACCACCTCCATGTTTTTTTGGCTTCCAGAATTTATTCTCTGACACTTTGCCTTGGAGGAATAATAGTGATGATGATGATGATGATGATAGTGGTGGTATGGGCACTATGAGCCAGACACTGTACTAGAGGCTTTTCATATCTTCTTTCTTTTTTTTTTGAGACAGAGTCTCACTTTGTTGCCCAGGCTAGAGTGCCATGGCATCAGCCTAGCCCACAGCAACCTCATACTCCTGGGCTCAAGCAATCCTTCTGCCTCAGCCTTCCAAGAAGCTGGGACTACAGGCATGCGTCACCATGCCTGGCTAGTTTTTTCTATGTATTTTTAGTTGTATAAGTAATTTCTTTCTATTTTTAGTAGAGACAGGGTCTCGCTCTTGCTCAGGCTGGTTTTGAACTCCTGACCTTGGGCGATCCTCCCGCCTCGGCCTCCCAGAGTGCTAGGATTACAGGTGTGAGCCACCTCGCCCGGCCATATCTTATTTCTTATAATAACACTGCAGGCAGCTCACATCCCCATTTTGTAGATGAGGAAATCGCGGCACTGGGTAAACGAGTAATCTAAGTGACACAGCCAGAAAGTAGCTGAGCCGGAGTTGAACCCAGAACCATGTGATTGCCCTAGGGCAGCAGATGTGAGGTCCACAGGTCGGATCCATGAGGGCCTCTTCCATATCTGGAAAGCTGTGCAGAATCTATCTAGAAAAACAAACTGCATGGCAGGCCTGTCTGTTACCAAGGTGCATCCTAGCCTTCCCTGCCTAGACACTGGTCACCTGTCCCTGGATATACAAAGGGGCTGGGTCCAGACATTCACACTGGACCAAACATGCAGGAGGGGGGTTTGGCAGCTATAAAACTGCAAGCTTATTTGCCCTGTAATGACGGTGCGAAGGGCCAGGAAATTTTTGTCCTGTGTGCTAGTATGTCAGCCCTTCTAGAGGAGGGACAGGTATCCATTAGTCTGGGAGTTATTAGTGTCACTCATAAAAGCAGAGGTTTGTGGATTCCTCCCTGTGCCCAGCTTTGGGCCTGCTGTCAGCCGTGGTGGATCAGGAAGGGTCAGGTGTGGCCAGTGCCCCCAAGAAGCTTACGGTCTAGCCAAGGAGACCAGACATGCTCACAGGCAAGAGCAGTCAGGATGATGGCAGCAGGGGGTCTGGTGGGATGAGCTTTACACCATGTCACCAGGCCTGGCTCCTCCTGGCTCAGACACTCACCTGCAGAGAGACCCTCAGCCCACAGCTACCTGTGACGGGGGTTGACAGGGGGACCTCTGAGGTTCCCTTTAGTCTGAGACTCTCTGAGGTACAGGTGCAGTGATGGGGCAGGAGGAGCGCAGAGAAGCAAGTTGGGGCGGGCCTCAGAGTGGGGAGTGAACTGAGTAGGATGCAGGGGTGAAGGAGAAGAGGTGGGGAACAAGAGATGGAAGGTGCACAAGTCGAGTGTAATAGAGCCTCCAGCCTCACCTGCGGCTGGCACACGGTAGGTGGCTCTGTCAATCCTGGCCGTCTCCTACACCAGCAGAGCTGTGGAGAGGTAGTGGCTGACTCCGCTGGGACGTGAAAACTGCGTAGTGGGCGCCCCCGAGGGGCACGAGGGGCACACACCAGGGCTGCTGTGGACGGTCTTGCCCACACTGTCCCACCGCAGGGTTTCACCACATCCTGGCCATGTGGACATGGGGCAAGTTAGTAAGGAAGAGCAGGCTGGGCGCGGTGGCTCACGCCTGTAATCCTAGCACTCTGGGAGGCCGAGGCTGGAGGATCGCCCAAGGTCAGGAGTTCGAAACCAGCCTGAACAAGAGTGAGACCCCCGCCTCTAGTAAAAGTAGAAAAGAAATTAATTGGCCAACTAAAAATATGTAGAAAAAATTAGCCGGGCATGGTGGCGCATGCCTGTAGTCCCAGCTACTCGGGAGGCTGAGGCAGGAGGGTCGCTTGAGCCCAGGAGTTTGAGGTTGCTGTGAGCTAGGCTGGCGCCATGGCACTCTAGCCCAGGCAACAGAGTGAGATTCTGTCTCAAAAAAAAAGGAAGAGCAGCCGGTCTAGGGAGGCCCCTGGCCTTGAAGGGGGGAGAGCCATGCCCCTTCCCCCCATTCCTAGGTGGAAACCTCCCTCCCGGG
Source organism: Mirza zaza (assembly GCA_008750895.1). Lineage (NCBI taxonomy): Eukaryota > Metazoa > Chordata > Mammalia > Primates > Cheirogaleidae > Mirza > Mirza zaza. The sequence goes on along the minus strand of VSMD01102519.1, from coordinate 11,658 downwards.
GAAATGCTCAGGGGCAGAGAAGGGCTGTTCACCCCTCCCCCCTGCAGCGCCCTTGTGATACAGTGTGGAGCACCCTCACCCTCACCCCGCACCCCTTTCCTCCCCCTAGTGCTTCCTCTGGAGAGGCAGCTCCATGAGGCCGCGCACCGGAACGACACTGGGAGGCTGCAGGAGCTGATCGGGAGGAAGGTTAACATCAGGGCCAGAAACCACGTACGTGATGGGCTCCTCCAAGTCCGGGGCACCTGGGATAGTGCCATGGTAATGCCGGCACACAGAGGGGACACTGCTTTGGGCCGAGACAGACACATTTGCATGTGCTGACTTGGAGGGAGGCTCAGCCTCTGTCCTCTGTGTCTGCGTTGTCTCCAGGGCTCTGAGGCTTAGGGTGGTTGGGGCTTCGCCCAAGGTCAGGGTCGGGATTCCACGGCAGGCTTGGGCGATTCCAGAGGTCAAACTCTTAACCTCTGTGACCCATCTGAAAAGTATACCCAAGGAACAAAGGTGAGAGCCAGGAGGGCAGGGGTCAAAGGTCGTCAGCTGGAGGCTGGCAGATGGGCAGATGAGGAGGACAGACATTAAGCAGAGCTTGTCACAGGCAGCTCATTCTCCCTGTGAGAAGTTGTCCTAAGAGCTGTGGAGGGGAGTGAGAGGGGTTTGAGGAAGTGGCGTTTTCGAGGAGCAGGTGGAGAAGGGCAGTGGTCCAGGCAGAGGGAGGAGCATGGGCAGCAGCCCCGAGGAAGGAAGGAACAGCTCTGGTCTCCAGAGAGGGAGGTGGCTGCCCTGAGAGCTTCACAGAGCTCTCACCTCCCAGAGAGGGAGGTGGCTTCACAGAGGCTGGCTTCCCCCGGCCCAGTCAGGCCCCTTCGCCTGCTCTGAGAGAACCCGGGCACTCAGGTGCCCCTCAGGGACTTGGAGAGTAATCCCAGGCCACTTGTTGCTGCCCAGCAGGGGGACAGCAGGACCAAAGGCCTGGAGGTGGCAAGCTGCTTGGGCTTTCCGAGAAGCAGTGGTGGGCAGTGCCGGGCCATGCAGAGCCTCGTAGGCCCTGAGTTAGGAGTTTGTCCCAAGAACCGTGGGAAGCCATGAAAGAGTTTGGGGTAGGGACAGATGGATCCAGTCACTCTGTTTAACTGCACTTGTTTCGGAGCTGCTGCTGTGGTGGGGAGGAGCAGAGGGCCAGAGTGGAGCTGGGTCCCAAGCCAGCTGGTCACCAGAGCCGGCAAAGGCCCTTCCAGCCTGCAAACCAGCTGTCCTGGCTGGGAGGAGGTGGGCCAGGCAGCCAGGGGGCCGCGGCGCCTGACAGGTGTCCTCTCTGTCCTGGCAGGTGGGCAGGGTGGCCCTGCACTGGGCCGCGGGCACCGGGCATGAGCAGGCCGTGCGGCTGCTCCTGGAGCACGGGGCTGCTGTGGACGAGGAGGATGTGGTACGTGGCCCCTCGCTGTGTGCTGTGTCTGTCTGTCTATCTCAGGGTCGGGGAGGGGCGTTAGGTCTCTGGGTCTATGAGCTGGTTGCTGAGATTGTTGCTAGCATTGTTGCTAGTAATCATTTTAGAGAATTGCAAATTGAAAAACAACAAATTGAGAGGCATTTTTTTCATAAATGTACTTTAAAACTTACGGTAAGAATGGTGCTAGTTTGTAGTTTTCTTGCCTGGAATTGGCCCTGAGTATGGTTGACATAATAGTTTTACCAAGGCAATGCTTGTTCTCAAAAGCCGCTTGGGTGCAGCGTGCGCAGGGAGTCACAGTGTTCGGGGGCCAGGGATGCGGCACTGATTCCATCGTTCTCTTGCACTGTAATAAAGAGCTCTCCACTTCCAAGGGCTTTTCCGTTCTCAGAGGGACTTTTCAGTCTCTCCTGATACCATCTGCACAGGGAGAGCTATGGGCCGTGGAACAGATAATTGGGTGGATGGTTAAAGGCCAGGGTCGCAAAGTCACTAGGAGGACAGTCTCTCGAGATGTGCTGCAGGGCTCTGCCCTGGCTGACACTTTAACCAAAGACTTAGATAAAGAAGAACAGTCTTACTTAAATTGGCAGGCAGCACAGTGCTGGGAGAGCACTGAGGAATCTACGTCTCTATGGATTAGGGAAAAGGGGTGACTCTGACAATGACATTTGATACGGAGATACACTTAAGGATCTAAATTTAACATTTATTATTATTTTTTCATTTTTTTTTTTTTTTTTGAGACAGAGTCTCGCTTTGTTGCCCAGGCTAGAGTGAGTGCCGTGGCATCAGCCTAGCTCACAGCAACCTCAAACTCCTGGCCTCAAGCAATCCTTTTGCCTCAGCCTCCCGAGTAGCTGGGACTACAGGCATGCGCCACCATGCCCGGCTGATTTTTTCTATATATATTAGTTGGCCAATTAATTTATTTCTATTTATAGTAGAGACGGGGTCTCACTCTTGCTCAGGCTGGTTTCGAACTCCTGACCTCAAGCAATCTGCCTGCTTCGGCCTCCCAGAGTGCTGGGATTACAGGCGTGAGCCACCGTGCCCAGCCTAGGATCTAAATTTAAATGAAAAAAATAACCATAAATTTTCCTGCAGAGACCTAGTTATCCATGGAAATAGTTTGATTTGTTCTGGCTTCGCTCTGCTCCCAGGGCGCCCCCCCCCAACAAAATTGTCATCAGTTGGGGTTGGAGTGGGGCAGCAGCACCTAGCTCCCCACCCCCCTGCCCCTTCTCCTCCCTGTGCCGGCTTAGGCCCCATGTAGAGGTGGCTCTAGGAGAATGTCTGGGTCCTTAGTCTGAGCTTCCTAGTGAAACGCTGGAGCCTCTTGCTTCAACGCTTTGCCCACAAGGACCCTCTGTTATTTCAGGGGCTAAGTGAGAAAATAAGCCATGAGGGAGAACAGTAAATGAGAGTCCTTTTGTAAATTCTCTCTGCTTCTTCTGCAAGCAGCAATAAATACATTTTTTTTTTTTTTTTTTGAGACAGAGTCTCACTCTGTTGCCCAGGCTAGAGTGAGTGCCGTGGCGTCAGCCTAGCTCACAGCAACCTCAAACTCCTGGGCTCTAGCGATCCTGCTGCCTCAGCCTCCCAAGTAGCTGGGACTACAGGCATGTGCCACCATGCCCGGCTAATTTTTTTTTTTCTATATATATTAGTTGGCCAATTAATTTCTTTCTATTTATAGTAGAGATGGGGTCTCGCTCTTGCTCAGGCTGGTCTCGAACTCCTGAGCTCAAACGATCCGCCCACCTCGGCCTCCCAGAGAGCTAGGATTACAGGCTTGAGCCACCGCGCCCGGCCAATAAATACATTTTGGAGAGTAAGACAGCCTGGTGGGCACACCTACTTTAGTAACAGGGGGCAGGAGACACTGGAGTGGGGAAATCCTGTTGTGGGAGGAAGGTCTCTAGTGATATGCCGCAGGGCTCTGGCCTGGATGGTTCCGAGGAACTATGTGTGGGGGAAAAGCTGGTTAGGAGTGTGACGTACCCCTGGGGTCCCACCATCAGGAGTCTCTGGCTCCCACGGCTCTCCCTCCCTGGTCCTGAGCCTTCGCCCTTGCTATTCCTACGCTCCCATGGCCTTCTCCTTCTGGACGCTGCCATGCCCATTCACTTCCTCCCTGCTCCAGCCAGCCCAGTTGCTGATATGCTGCTGGGTGCTGAGCTCTGGCCAGTGCCGGGTCTCCTGGCCCCTTTGGCTCTAGCTGAGGCCAGCTCCACATCCCACTTGAGGCTGCATTCTGAGCCCCATGCTTTGCCCTAGGTTTCAGGAGGAAGGAAATCTCAAATTCTTACGGTCACTGCTGGCTCTTACTTCCAGCTTTGGCTCAACGTTTGCTGTCATCTTGCAATTTTGCAAATAGTCCTTTGTCTCCACCCCTGTGACACCAGACATGGCACTTCTCCCTGGTTTCCAGGGGCTCCATTCATACAAGGCGTGTGGCGTGGAATGTCCAAAATGAGAGGTGCAGGGGACTTATATCACACACAAAAACAGCGTAAAAATCATAAAATCTTCTCTTCGACTTTCTGATCTCTAAAGTCCCTTGGCCCTTTCCTCGTCTTATCCTCAGCTACTGCACTGCGTCCCCTTCTCTCTCCAGTGTTGTCTTTGCCTGCACCACCCCCTGCCTACCTCCAAATTCCTGCTGGTTGCTAAAGCAGAGAGTGAAACTCTCTGAGTGCTCAGAGCCTGCTGCTCAGTCAGTTCCTGCGTTCCACCTTTTGCCCAAACACTCGGTTCCCTCCCTAAGAGGAATTCTGGTGCCAGACACTAAGGCCCCTTTGCCTGGTACCCCCCACGAAGGAAGAATAGCGAAAATCACCCCCAGGAGGTGGCTGGCTCTCAATGCAACCTGGGCGACGTGTTTGGAGGCCTGGGGGTGCTCTTCACAGGGAAGAAAAGACTCAAGGGAGGCGGGGCAGGTGCTGCCCACACGGGGCACCCCACCACGGCCGAGGTCAGCACAGGGGATCTTGTGACCCCAGAGCATTGCACAAACCGGGTGCAGGGCTGCCATCAGAAGAGGCACTAGACATGTAGTCAGTTGCTCCGGAGGGCCGGTGGCATGGAAATTGCAGGGGTGCAGATTTCAGTAGGGCGTGAGGAGTTTCTAACGTTTGCCTGTGCAGGGATGGTTGTGGGGTGGCGAGGTGCTGTAGACTTGAGCCATCTGCTTTGAAGATGTTGTGTGAGAAACTTTAACAGTCAACTCTCAAATGCCAGGCCAGGATGAGGTCTTCACCAGTTATAGCAAATCAGAAAACACGGACAAGGCCGGGTGCTGTGGCTCACGCCAGTAATCCTAGCACCCCGGGAGGCCAAGATGGAAGAATCGCTTGAGGTCAGGAGTTCAAGATCAGCCTGAGTCAGAGCGAGACCCCGTCTCTACTAAAAATAGAAAAGCTTAGCTGGTCGTGGTGGCACATGCCTGTAGTCCCAGCTACTCGGGAGGCTGAGGCAGTAGAATCGCTTGAGCCCAGGAGTTTGAGGCTGCAGTGAGCTATGATGACACCACTGCACTCTAGCTGGGGTGACAGAGTGAGACCATTTCTTAAAAAAAAAAAAAGAAGAAGAAGAAAAAGAAAGAAAGAATACAAGGACAATGTAGTGTGCTTTCATGAAGCTGTATTTGTAAAGAATATATTCGGAGATTGGTTCCTTCTAGATTTTTTTTTTTTTGGTTTTAAATCGGCCTTTCTTTATGAAATGATGATGAGAGTAAATGGCAGCTGTCTTATTTTAAAATTTCATTTAGCCAAAAAAAAAAGTCTGCAATAGTATATCAACCACTGTTACAAAAAAAAAATTCCTGAGCTTTAAATTCCTAAAGCTTGAGGCTCCCCGGACTGAGTGGCATTTATGGTTCCTTACCGTCCTATGGTTCTGCCGTGCAGACACAGGCCCAGGTGGGACGGCCACGCCTCCTCACATTCTCCTCACCCCCTTCCGTGTCCTCTCCCCCAGTTTGGGATGAACGCGCTTCTCCTGTCTGCCTGGTTCGGCCATTTGCGGGTCCTCCAGATCCTGGTCAGCTCCGGGGCCAAGATCCACTGTGAGAACAAGGCAAGGCCTCAGGGTGGGGCAGGGCCCCTGCCCGCTGTCCGTCCACTCCCTCTGCCCCAGATGCACGGGTCTGCCTCACCTCTGCCCCTGCCCCTACTTGTCCCCTCCGGTCCCCCACCCACCTCTGCCTGTCCCTCTCTCTTTTTCTTCTGATCACTTACTACACAGCTATGTTGGGACAGTCCCCAGCCCTCTGGCTGGCCTCCTTATTTACAAGAGAGGAATCAAAGTGACTCCCCCAGAGGGTAGTTGGGAAGATTAAATGACAGGGAGGTGGGGCGTCCTCCACCTTCCTACTGGGCCCTGCATCCCTTGTGGTCATTGGGGTGGGGTGGAAGGACCACAGCACCATTTACCAACCCTGGGACCTTGGATGAGTTACTTTATTGCCCTGAGCCTCAGTTTTCCCATTTGGAAATGGGGATGCTGGTACCCACTTTGGAGTTGGGAGGGTGGGGGCAGGGAGGAAGGCAGTGCTGTGTGTAAAGTGCCTGGCACCCTAGGGGACCTGGCCTCTCCGTGCTGCTCACTGGGGTGCGGTGTGGTTTCAGGGAGAAAGGCTCCAGCAAGTGAGAGTGCCTGGAATCCCTCCACCCGTGTCTCACCTTTTAGGGTGTCAGTGGGCCGTAGGAAAATGCAAACCCATCTGGGCCAAATGCCTTCAGCTAGGAGTTCTCACCAGGGTTCTTGGAGAAAATTCAAAGCACCTATGAACTTGGCTCAGAAAAAAGTACATATTTATTTTCACTAACTTCTCGAAAATTTAGCATTTCTTTCAATAATGATGAATGTAGGTGGCATTAGTACCTGTAACTATCACTGATAAAAAATGTAGCTATTTTTGTGTCACATTAAAGTCTTTGTACTTATCTTAAAATACTCCTTACATTCATGCTTTGAAATAATGGCAGTTATTAGACCTTTTACTAAATCTTTTTATTTAATGGATTTTTTTGTTTTATGGAAGTACATATGTTACTAGATTGAAAACTTGGTTTTTAATATTTTGATAACTCTATGTCAATATAATTGGTTTCCTTTTTATGGTAGGCAGAATAATGGCCCCACTAAAGACGTCCGTATCCTAATCCCTAGAACCAGAAGGGATTTGGCAGATGTGATTAAGTTAAAGACCTTGAGGAGGGGACATTATCCTGGATTATTCACAAAGGCCCAGTGTAACCACAGAGGTCCTTTTAGGGGAAAAAGGGAGGCAGGAGGGACAGAGAGGAGGTGTGACGAAGGAAGAGGAGGTTGGAGTAATGTGGGCCATGAGCGTCTAGAAGCTGGAAAAGGCCCAGACACGGATCTGCTCCTGGAGCTCCCAGGAGAAATGCAGCCCTGCCCACCCACTTAGACCTCCGACCCCCAGTACTGTAAGAGAAGAAATTGCTGCTGTTTTAGCTAAGTTTATGGTAACCTGCTACAGCAGCGGTAGGAAACTAATACACCATTGTAAGCCTGTGCATTTGATTCAAATTTTTTTCCTATATAATTTATTTTTGTAGGTAAGTAACCATTATTTTGAGAAGGAGTCCACAGGCCTCACTAGATGTCAAAATGGGCAGTGTCACGTAAGAAGTCTGCCTCGTGTCATTGTTAGGATCGTGCTGGCCATTGGGAGCAATGCCCAATAGCTCCCAGAGAAGGGATGTAAACAAGGTATAAAACCTTTTATATATATATATATATATATATATTTTTTTTTTTTTTTTTTTTTTTNTCAGCCTAGCTCACAGCAACCTCAAGCTCCTGGGCTCAAGCAATCCTGCTGCCTCAGCCTCCCAAGTAGCTGGGACTACAGGCATGCGCCACCATGCCCGGCTAATTTTTTCTATATATATTAGTTGGCCAATTATTTTCTTTCTATTTTTAGTAGAGACGGGGGTCTTGCTCTCGCTCAGGCTGGTTTCGAACTCCTGACCTTGAGCAATCCCACCCGCCTCGGCCTCCCAGAGAGCTAGGATTACAGGCGTGAGCCACCGCGCCCGGCCTAAAACCTTGTTCTATTGATTTTTATGACCCACTGATGGGTTGCAATCTGCTACTTAACACAGTGCTTCAAATAACCTGACCTCAGTGCAGGGCAGCGGCCCATACTCTGGGTCATAAACAGGCTTTGCGAGCCTCCCTCCTGTGATTATTGCCTCTGGGCTCAGGAGAACTGCTTCCTGTCTATCCCGCACCCCCTACCCTGGCCACCTCCCTCTTGTCCCTGCAGACCACGTCTGCCCTCAGTCCTCGCTGGAAGGTTAGGAGGTCACCTCCTAGTGACGTGCACTGGCACTTAGTCACCTGCTTCTTCATTAGCAGCTGTATCAAGGGAGGCAGATCGATGCCCAGAACGTTTTTAACTGTTCTGTGGCGACATTCTGGGGACTGTTAGTGCTATATGACCTCACCTTACACGTGGGAATAATTTTTCAGTTTATAAAATAGTTTTCCTGTAGGTCCTCTCCATGACTAACCTCCATGAAGGTCAGGGATTATTGTCCTAATCTGTGACACATGTGAAAATGCAGGCTCGGAGAGGTGGAGGTAACTGGCCCCAAGACCACAAGCGGACGAGTGCCAGAGCTGGGATTTGAACTCTGGGGCTGAGTGTGCACCAGGGAGGGTTATCCCAGGGGCCCGAGCATCATTTACAGTGTCGTTTCCATGGGGCAGCTGTGCTCTGGCCCAGACTCTTGCCGTCCGGGAGACTGCAGAGTGTGAGGAGGGCTTCCCTTCACAGACTGCAGGGCCCCCCTGGGCTTGTTTCCAGGATGGCCTGACCTTACTGCACTGCGCAGCCCAAAGAGGCCATGTGCCAGTGCTGGCGTTCATAATGGAGGACCTGGAGGATGTGGCCCTGGACCACGCAGACAAGGTGAGAGCACCTCGGGGCTACTTGTCTGTCCCACTGGGCCGGGGACTCCTGGGGCCACTCTTGCCCACTGGTTACTGCACTTCCTTGAGCGCATCCTTTGCTCTGTGGGCAGAACAGGTATCGGACTACATACAGACGAGCAGAGTATGAGCGGAGCGTGGTCCGTGGCCTCAGAGAGGCCCGTAGGTTAGAGAAGAGAGCCACTGCTTTTTGCTTCCTGGAGGAGGTGGCATCTGGTGAATGAGCTAGATTCATGGGTAAGATTGGAAATCAGGGGTGTGAGACCAAATGGAGGCGAGAGCCTTGCTAGAGCTTTGGAGGTGGGAAGGGGCCCCAGTGTGGGTTCTGATGGACTGGAATCCTGGGCGGGAAGGCCTGGGGGTGCTGGGGGCCCCTCTGGAGATCTTGACCCCCAGCCTCAGGAATCTGTTCCTCATCCATTAGGCAGCAGGGAGGGGTCCTCACCAAGTGGCTCTTGTTGAGAAGTTGGGTCTGGGTTTTCTAGGCAGGGTGTGTGGGGCGGGGGAAGGAGAGAAGAGAACGTCTGGTGCAGGAGAGGCCATTGCAATGCCAGAGTGGTTGGGGAAACAGAGGCAGGCACGCAGGGTGAGCGTGCCCACTAACTATGCAAGGAAGAGTCACGTTTCTTCTCCTGGCCAGCTGGGAAGGACAGCATTTCACAGGGCAGCTGAGCACGGGCAGCTGGACGCTCTGGACTTCCTCGTGGGCTCTGGCTGTGACCACAGCATCAAAGACAAGGTACTGTGACCCTGAGGCTCTGGGCTCCTGACCAGGGTACAGAAGCCCCTGCCACCTTTCCGGCTCTGGTTCCTTACCTGTGCCTCCTTCTGATTCCTGCTGTGCCGGAGGGGCCGGGGCACCCAAGGACCAGAGTGTGTCTTATGCTCATCCAACAGGCATTTTACCAGCACATGCTATGGGCCAGCCCTGTGCTATGGGTTGGTGGCATAAAGACACCCAGGACACAGTTTCTCACTCAAGGAACTCAGCGCCACAATCCTAGTCAAGAGCTGTGATCCGAAATGACGATGATCAAGTCAGGAGCTATGATCCGGGATGGCAGATGGGGGTGGTTGGTAGCGCTGCCTGGTGTGTGTTGGGCAGGACTGGGGTCCACTGGGGTAGTCTGTTGCTGGGGATGGTGGCCATACCCCGCTGGTTATTTGCCTTCCCTGTGATTCATGCCCTGCTGTGGTTATGGCAAAAGGAGGATGAGAGCACCGAGGAGGGATTAGGTCATTTGGGGTGGAGAGCTTGTGAGCAGGATTTTGCCAATCTGAGGAGGGGTGAGGGACTGGGACCAGAAGGGGCTACCCTGCCAATGACTCTTATCAGTGCACTGTTGTGAATCATCAGGCAAAATATGTTGCAGCAAATACTAAACGATGCTTCCGACAAAGGGATGGACTCCATTGTTAATCTTCTGCTGAATGTGCCTGCCAGGGTGAGGGAGTTCTGTTCTTGCTGTAGTGATGGAGAGAGCTCACAGACAATGTGCCGCAGGACCTTAGAACTGGAAGGAGTCTTCATCAAGGGCCAGCTCAACCTTCTCGTTTTACAGCTGTGGAAACTGAGGCCCAGGGGGGGATGCTCTAGCCAAGGTCACACAGCAGGACAAAGGTAGAGCTGGGTTTGGAACCAGCATCCATGCATAACCCTGTGCTCGCCCTTCCCGGCAGGCTGCTTCCTGGGGCGCTTGCAGGACACCCTTGGTGCCTGCACTGAGTCCGTCCACACTCATCCTTTGGGATGAAAAGGCTGAGTCAGGTCCTAAGACTCAGGTCAGGGTGGTTTCTTTTACTCTGGAAACATGGGCTGAGCAGGTCCTGCCCTGTGCCAGGCACTGGGAGTACAGAGAGGGGAAAGGACAGTCCCTGCCGGGACAGGCTTACCCAGGTGGCAAAGATGACCACACCTCAGGGCCAGGAGAGCAGGAGCTCCAACGGCAGAGAAGGAGAAAATCCAGCCTGGAGGAACTTACCCAGAATCTTGCAATCAGAAATTCTACAAAGAAGCTTTTAAAATTGCACCCCTGTTAAGTTTTGTGTTTTCAGGTTAGGAGTGTTCTCATTTTGAATTTCATTTGGGCAGAGGACATTTTTCAAGGCCTGCTGGGGAAGATAGACCTGTCAGAGCCAATGACAAGACAGGTTATGCCATGCGTGCTGAGATGAGCGGAAAGGAGGCTTCGAGAACCCATGGAGAGTGATTAATTCCACTTGGAAGAGCGACCGTTGCTGTCAAGGTCTCCCAGAGGTGGAGATGCTGGGCATGCCCAGGGGTGAAGGGGAGAAGGCACCGGGCCCAGACCAAGGCTACCTTCCTCCCAGCTCTCCTGCCTCTGAGCCCCCTCCGTGCCCCAGGAAAGGATGAGTTAGATGTCTGTGCCTGCCACCTGCAGCTTCAAATGGCAGGATGTGGATATTCACCCCCCCGCAGCAGGAAGAAGAAAGCCCCGCAGTGGTCTTCACGCCCTGCTAACTGGGACACATATTGGCTCCTCACTCTTCACCTTCCTTGGTGTCTCTTTGAACACAAAGACGTCACACTGGGAGGGTTTCCCACTGCCAGTCCTTGGTAGGCTGCTGCCTGTGTCCACAGAGAGGCTGGGGGAGGAGCAGATCCAACAAAACTGTGGAGGGGGGATATTTTTTAACTTAGCTTTTATTTATTAATATAATAGTGTGATCATAAAGGAAATTTGAATGTTTTATCTTTAGTACCATAAGATAGCTATAACTGTTTTATATATGTGCAGATTTATCATTGGGGGTATGTTTTTTAACTATTTTAAGTATTGCTTTGGCTTTAGTATATGTTCACATCTTCATTGGATTCTAAAGATCTGTGCACCAGTGTGAATGTCTTGATCCTTTCCTTTATTTTTAATTTATTTTTTTTTTTTTTGAGACAGAGTTTCACTTTATTGCCCAGGCTAGAGTGAGTGCCGTGGCATCAGCCTAGCTCACAGCAACTTCAAACTCCTGGGCTCAAGCAATCCTGCTGCCTCAGCCTCCCAAGTAGCTGGGACTACAGGCATGTGCCACCATGTCCGGCTAATTTTTTTTTTTTTCTATATATATTTTAGTTGGCCAATTAATTTCTTTCTATTTATAGTAGAGATGGGGTCTCGCTCTTGCTCAGGCTGGTCTCGAACTCCTGAGCTCAAACGATCCGCCCACCTCGGCCTCCCAGAGAGCTAGGATTACAGGCTTGAGCCACCGCGCCCGGCCTA
>VSMD01102515.1:0-27145 GCA_008750895.1 Mirza zaza | reverse complement strand
CCCCCCCCCCCCGGAAATCCACCTTCCCAGATGCCACCCAGGGCCACCGTGTGAGCAGGGCCTTGCAAGGCTCGAGGGCCTGCTGTGCTGACCGGCTTATGCACGAGGAGGCATCTAAAGGTCACGAACCCTCCCAGCAACCCCACAAAGCCGTACAATCACCATCCCCGTTTGGAGAAAGAGGAACTAAGGCTCAGAGAGGGTGGAGAACTTTCCTGCTAAGAGAGAATGACCGGTGAGACCTGGGCATGGATGGACAAGGCAAAATTATAGACCATGTTGTTTCCACCAGGCCATGCCGCCTCTCTGCTACTCAGTTACTTCAATACGTATTTAATGGCCAACGTTTCCTGAGTCTTTTCTATGGGCCAGGCACTGTTTTAAGTGTTTTTCCTACAACAACTCATTTCAGTCTCATCCTATGAGATTGTTACCAAAAACCCAGCACTTGTCCATGAGGCCGGATCAGAAGAATGAGGACAAGTGGTTTGGGGAGGAGGAAAAAAAAGTTTTATTGCTTTGCCAGCAAAGGAGGAAAAAAATGGTAGACCTTCTCATCTCAAAATCCAAATTTCCTAAACATTTGCAGAACTACAGAGCTTTTAAAGGGTGGGTTCTCAGCTCCAGGCAATTGTTGTTAAAATACAGCAAAGCTCCAGGATGAGGGGCTCCAGGAGTCCAACAGAGAGCGGGGCAACTGCTTCCGGCAGAGGTGATACATTCACCAGGCTGGGACAGAGGACAGCCAAGCCAGCAAGCAGAACTCCGCCCCAGGGCTTCGATGAGCTTCCCGTGCAACGTGCCCTGGTCTGTCCGGCTGAGATGCTCCCAGGTAACTTCTCCCTCGTGCTCCCCCACGCCGCCCCTGCCTGCTCCCGGCCCCTCCCATCAGAGGAAGGGACTCACTGTGGGAAAAGGGGCTGCTCAGAGTTCTTGTCCCAGGGGAGACAAGGCTGCGGAAGCTGAGACTATCCAAGCCTGGAGCTGCAAACGCGTGTCTCTAGCACACGGGCAGGAGCAGGTGCCTGCAAGGGAAGCAAGGCAGAAGGCCACGTGGCCAGGCAGAGGCTGCTCCTGGCCCTGCGGACTCGCTGCCGCCGTCCAGCCCTGCGTCTGTGGGCTTGGGCGGTCATGCACACTGCACATGCCCTGCAGGGATGCAGTTGGTGAAACATGTCCCTCCCTCCGCTCTGGAGAAAGTCGACAGCTAGGGTTGACCGTGCAGATTCCAGAAAGTAATGCTGAGTGTTTTCATGCTAGTCATGCAATGGAGTGTGGTGTCAAGCTTATTTGGGGGACAGAATTAATGTCCATGTAGAGCATCTTGCAGCCTGAAGGGGATAGTTACATTTTCCTGCCGTTGAGAGGGAAATTAAATGCGGTAGCAGGGATTGCCAATTTGGGGATTTGCAAAGGACTCTGGGGGCAGTCCCCGTGAAGTGTGCGGAATTCCTTTAACGGCAGATGTGACACACAGTGGAGAGGCAGTTTCTGTTTTCTGTCGACCTTGAAGACCGTCCACCCAGCCAAGCAGGCGGGTGTGCCTAGACCGCTCCCAGCATCAGGGAACTGAAGACAACGGGGCGCCAGCAACTTCAGACCAGCAACTTTGGGCAGGTCACTTGGGCTCTCCAGGCCTCAGTTTCCTCATCTGCAAAACGGAGGTGACCATGCTCCCTGGGACTGGTTAGATGAGACCGTGAAGCGCTCTGTAAACAGCAGGTGCTGCTTCCGCTGAGGCTATGGCTGTGACCATGAAGGGACACTGAGCACACACCTCGGGCAGTGAGGGGCCAGGAGAGGCTCCGGGGTCAGCTAGGGGAGTCTGGAGCCATTCTCATCTCTGAGGGTGGACAGTGGGTGTTCGCCACCAACCAGCCATTCCTCCCCCTTGCCCGAACTTCCTTCAGGTAAGTCACCTGCCCCTGCCCAGCCCACCTGCTGTGGGGAAAGCTGACTCCACCCCTGTCACACCATGGTGGGCCCTGATTGGCTTACAGGGATCTCCACAGTCTGTTTTCCTGCCAGCACACAGGGTCACCCACGGCACACGGAGTCACCCATGGCACACGGGGCCATCCACGGCACACAGAGCCGTCCTCTGCCCTTGGCAGTGGACAGGGAGGGTGGAGCAAAGGCAATTGCCCATCCTCGTGGCACGGACTATGCTGGGAACACAGGGACAAACAGACGAAGCCTGGCTTGGAGAAGCCCCAGCCCAGGGGACAGGTGTGAGCTTCATTTCTGTCTGGCTTGGGATGAAGATGCGGCACAGGGCTAGGCAGAACCTCTGGTGTCCCCGCCCGAACCCACAGACACGAAAAGTTAGTGCTCCCTGCAGCCCTCACCGCTGCCTGCCACAGGCTCGCTCTGGAACCCGGCAGCCTCTGTCCTCTCTGCGTCGTACTGTTCACCTTTAGCGTCAGGACCGCGACAGCTCTGGCCTCGCAGCGCTGCTGGGGGGAGGCGTGACACAGGGAGAGCCCCGAGCCCCGCACCCGGGGCCAAGTGAGGCTCGATAGACATTAGCTCTGTTGTGCTTTGTTGGGCGACACCGGTGACAGTGAGGACACATCTGCCAGTGGGTGCTGCTTCACGCAGCTGGCGGGGGACGGCGGGGAAGCAGCGGGAGTCGGGCTGGCTGGGGTTGAGTTTGCGCTTCATCGCCTACCCGCTGCTGGGCACGCCCGCCTCCCCAGACCTCTGTCCGCACATCAGAAACAGGGGCTTCCACCGAGACGCAAGTGGGGGACGGAGGCAGGGCACATCTCAGAGTCTCCGCCCCAAGACGAGAACCCTGCCGTGTGGGGGGACGGAGCCCAGGGGGCGGTGAGCCGGGTTTTGCTCGGAGAGAGAAGTCCTGCAGCAAGAGAGCAGTGGGGAAGGCTCTCGTTCCGAGCCAGCACCCCGCTGCCCTTCCGTCAGGGGCAACGGGGCCCCGGGCACGCTCAGCCTTGGGACCCCGCAGAGGCCCCACCCGGGGGAGAGGGAGCGCCAGTTTCATTTGGTGTCAGACTCAGGAGTCCCCTCAGTGAGGTTGGGGGCAGGGGACTCAGGCCTTTCCGAGAGAACTCGGGGGGTGCCCAGGGTGGGTTAGGCCTCTGCCCTCTGAGGGGGACACGTGTCTTTAGGGACAAGGACAGGCAGATGTTTAGAAGTAATAGAAAAAGTTTCTGTAGATAATGCCTTTTGCAAAGGCAGAACTTGCTTCTGATTCCTCTGGGCAGCCCCAGTGCCTGCACAAGGCCCGGCACGTAGTAGGCCTGCAGCTGTGTTTGAACAAATATGATAACTTCCTATGGTATTTCCCTACTCCCTTAGAATTCTAAGACTTGGCTTCAGGGGGTAAATATTATTTTGATCACGGTACACCATAAAGCCCAGTGCCTGGCACACAGTAGGTGTCCAGCTGTTTGGTTTCACAGTCGTTCCATAAACACATGATGAACCATCAAACCTCCAGAGAGAAGAGTCTCTGTCCTTACAGCCTTCTTTCTCTGGAGTCAGGGCTGATGGGTTCTTACATCTGCAGGGAGGGAAAGCAACGGTAATGGTTTTAATAATAGTGATCCCCATTGACCACCTACTGTGTGCTAGGCTCTGCCGGGCACTAGACACGTTCTTTCAAATCCTCCAGCAACCCTTCAATGTGTGTGACATCATCGTCATTTTCTAGATGGGGCAACTGAGACGTGGAGACGGTGAGCGGTTAGCTCACTCCTCCAGAGCAGGTGTTGGCAAACTGCAGCCGTGGGTCAAATCTGACCCACCGTTCGTTTCTGCAAAGTTCCTCGGCACACGGCCACAGCCGTCTCACCACAGCGGCAGGGGTGAGTAAACGTGCCGGATTATATGGCCCTTTACAAAATACGTTTGCCTGCTCTGGAGGAAACATTTAAACATCGTCTTTTTCCCAGGCTAGAAACCGGATCCGGAAAGGCCTCGTGGGCCTGGGCGGGAGCCTAGATGTGCTCTGCCGGGCGGGTGGCCGCCGCGGGGTGGGCACGGGGGCGGGGGGGGGCGGGACTAGATGTGTGCTGCATGTAGGACAGCGGTGTGGCTGCTGAGTGGAGGATGGCCAGGAGGCAGCGGGAGTGGAGGCAGGGAGGCTCGCTGTTAGCAGTCTGCTGAGACGCTAATAATTCAGGCTGGAGAAGGCCGGGACGGAGAGGTCACAACGGGAGATTCGGGAGGAAAGTCAGCAGCTGGCAACCGATTAGCTCCGGGGGAGGAGGAGAGGGAGCAGGGAAAACACCCAGCCTCGGGGGTGATTGGAAGTGTCACTCACTGAGCGAGTACGGGCGGCAGAGCCGGTGTGGGGGCAGGGGTTGGTGCGGGAGGCGCCGAGTTCGAAGCGGCTGTAGGATCCCAGCAGAGATGGCCGGCCGCGGGCTGGGGCTCAGGCGCGCATGGGAAGGCGGACATTCAGGACCCTCGGGCAGGGCGATGTCCTCGGGGTGAGCTGAACCGAGGGGCCGGGAGTCAGACCCGGCTCTCTCCTTGGAAACCCGCGTGCCGGCGGCTCCTCTGGAGACGGCCTCTCGAGCGTGCCGCGAAGCTGCGGCTGGGAGCCCAGCAAACCCCAGCCCGGCCCCCAGTGGCGGGAGAGACCGTCTGTGTGCCGTCAAGGGTCGCAGGAGGGCGAGGGGCTGTCGCTCCTCCCGAGGGGCTGACGCCTGTCAGGCTGACGAAGCCTTTCTCGGTGCTTTGCAGCCGCAGCTGCGCTCCTGCCCCCTCGCGGCTCGGGAGGGCTGGGCTGCACCCCACGGGGGAGGGGGGTTCCTGCAACTGTTTCCTTCTGTGGAACGAGCCCCGGCCGGCCCCCGTGTACCAGCGTCCCCAGCACCCAGGAGGCAGGCCGGGTGCGGGACTGGGGACGGAGGGACGCGGGAGGCAGCCTGCACGCTGGAAATGCCCCGCACCTTGCAGAAGCCCGAGGAGGTCTTCCCTTTCCCCCAGAGATGCGACTCGTACCGCAGATTGGTGGTGTGCCTTGAAGGTGTGAGGGGAGGCAGGGTGCTCACGGTGGGCTGGGCACCCCCAGCAGAGAGCAGATCTGGAACCTTCCATCTGGGAAGATGCGGGTTTTCCCGGACAAAGCCCCGGTTGCCCCAGAGTTGTGTGCGCTCCCCCCTTTCTAGCGGGAGTGTTGTTTACATCTGCCGTGGGACAGTGCTGGAAAAGATGGCGGTGGGGCTGGCACAGGAAAGTTGGGGGGCAGGGCCTTCTCTCCATGGCAAGCGCTCCCGACACCCCTTCTCCCCCGCCGGCTACCTCCTCACATGTCTCGATTAGCCAGCTACTGACTAATGCTTGCTCTATGAGTCAGAACATTTCGGTGGCAAGTGACAGGTTCACGTTGAATTGGCTTAAGCACAAAATGGAATTTATTGGCTTGGGTCATTGAAAATGTCAGAGGTGGTGTCTGCTTCAGGTAAAGCTGGATCCAGGCGCTAAAATGATACCATTAGAGATCTGTCTCTCCTTCTCTGGGCTCTGCTGTCCTCTGCGCTGGCTTCGCTCTCCATCAGGCTGTTGCCATGCTGTGGGAAGGTGGCTGTCAGCTCCCGGCTTACTGACATTACTGTCAGCTCCTGGCATTTGTAACAGAAAGACAGCACCTCTGTGCTAATCCACTTGCAGTGCAAGCCCTGGGGGTCAATGTCAATGGCCCCAGCTGGAGTCATGTGACCACTGCTAACCAATCACCGTGGCCAGGAAAATGCTGCGTTCTCATTGGCTAGACCCAGCCCACAGGTGCATCCCTGGAGCTGGGGACCAGGCAGCTCCATGTGAACTGGGGGACTGCGAGTGGGGGAGGGGTGGCTCTCCAGAGGCAGCATTAGGTTTGTGTTGGGGGTGGTGGTGGCAGGAGTGACAGGTGCACATCGCGCTTGGTGCCCGTGAGAACGGCGGTGTGGAAATGTTACCTGGGAGCTGCGCTGGCTCTCGTGACCCACAAGGAGGAACCACATATAAGGGGGTGTACATGGAATGGCACATGTAGGGCTGTCACCCACACAGGCCGGACGGGGGGCTGTGGGTGTGAGGGGGATGGGGGTGTGTGACCCTGAGGCTCGAGAAAAACTGAGGCTCAGAGCCTGGGGGTGGGGGTGGAGGGACCCCCGTCCCTCTCTCTCTTGCTCCTCCCTCCCTCCCTGTATTTTCCTTTCTTCTTCCTCTCTCGCTCCCCAGATATCTGCCTGTTCCATGCCAGGTGTGCCATTTGGCGCCGGGCACAGGGGAACGAACCGGAGGGAACGTTCCTGCCTTGGTGCCTGCACCCCTGCGGGAGCCGGGCGGTCCATAGCCACACAGGTGCACGGGATGGTTCTCGGGGCCGGGCTGGACGTGGCTGCAGTGAGGTCGCTGCTGGCTGGGTGGCCAGGGGCCTTTGCGTGAGAAGAGCCAGCGCTGGGGAGGGGGCCGGCAGCGCCCTGGCCTGGAAGGAGGAAAGTGGCTCCGGGGCCCCAGAAGCAGGCCCCAGCCCAGGCGGCCCCTGGGGGTGGAGAGGCTGCTGGAGGCCAGGCGTGAGGCTGGGCAGCCGCTAGGGGCGGCCTCGGAGGCCGGCAAGGGGTTGGATGTCAGGGCCCCGGGCGGGGGCACTGCTGCCTCCTGCTCTGGACTGCCAGTGTGGAGGAGGGGGAGGGGGAGGCAGGAGGGGGGAGGAGGAGGAGGAGGAAGGACCGTCTCCTTCAGAGCCAGCTCAGGACCAGCAGCCGGGTACCACGATGCGTCTGTGCCCCTTACCGTCCAGAGTGACCCCGTGGAAGGGCATGACCCCCAATTTACAAATGAGGAAACCGAGGCTCAGAGGAGCGAGTGTGGCCCAGGGCCTCCCGCCAACCTGCGGTGGAGCTCGTACTGGAACTCATCGTTTCAACTCCCGGACTCTCCCTCCCACGCCAAGCTGCCTCTCACCCAGCACGGGTGACGGCCAAAATAAACCCCACGCGGCGCTCGGATGGGGCGGCGGCCCAAAAGTGACTCACCGCCTCTCTTTCCTCCCCACCGCCTCTCGTTTCCTTTCTTAATTTCCACGTTTCTGAGCTGAAACAGGCTGGTATTTAGACCTGCCAGTAGCAGATGGGGGTGGGGGTGGGGGAGCCTGCGCCCCTGGGAGCAGGAAGGGCGGAGGCTGGGCCCCCCACCCCCCCACCTCCCCGGCTGCAGCCCCCCAGGGCCAGGTGCTCCCCCAGCCTCAAAGGTGGAGGGGCTCCCCCGGGGGCCCCCCGCTTCCCCGCTTCTGGGCTGGTGTCTGGGCGGGAGGGGAGGTGTGTCACTTTGCTGCATGCCTCTCCTTTCATCAGCGCGGTTGGAGAGTGGCTGCCGTCTCCAAAGGAGCCCCGCCGGTTTCGTCTCCCAGATGCCGCCGCAGCCCGGACCGGCCAGGGCTTGATAGCAGATTGTTTTCACAGCTTGCTCTCTCCCCGTCTTTGCGTCCCGATATCATCCGAGCCAGACACATGTGGGGACGTGTGGCAGATTGCCGTCACACACGTCCTGCGTGCCCTGCGTGATGGGGACCTTTAGGGCCCCCTTCTCGGGAATTCCTAATCTAGGGGTGGGCACGGGGTTGCTGAAGGGAGCTCAGGCTTGGGAAATTTACTGCGGGAGAAATAATTCCTATTTCCCCTGGACATTTCGTAGTGGAGGTCTGCTGATCTTTCCTGCCCAGTTGCTTCAGGAAATAGGGTCTCAGTTCCCTGGGGGTCTTGCTGCCGTCTCTACCCTTGATTCATGCATTTTAGGTAGAGGTCGAAATCCACTCCTACCCCCCAGTTTTAGAAGTGACCAGAGTACCCAGGCCTGACCAATGTACTCTTTCCCTGAACCACCTTGATGATTCAGATGTGAACGGGAAATCCAAGCCAGGCCAGCAAGATTTGGTTTGGGGACTTTTATGAAACTTACTAGAAAAGAGAAATTGTCCTATTAGGAAGTGGCTGGAGAAGACAGACGGAAACCAGGAACTGCTGGTGGCCGGCATTCTAAGGGACAACCTGCTTGATAATGAGGCCAATGCAGAGGAAAGCAGACCTGAAATGTGGGGGAGAATGAGGGAGAGATGGAATTCTGATGGCATCACTTGAGCACCTGGATCCAGCCATTCCTGAAGCTAATAATTTTGGACCTGATGATATGAGACCATGAATTGGGTTTGACGGCAAGATTATTGATGAACACCTTTTTTATATGATCCTGGCGGCATAAAGCAACCTTGTCTCCGAGTTCCACCCCCTCACATGTTGCTGCAAAAGTATAGCACATACCGTGTTTCCCCAAAAATAAGACAGGGTCTTATGTTTATTTTTCCTCAAGAAGACACCCTAGGGCTCATTTTCAGGGCATTTTCAGATAACATCTGAAATTATCTCATTTTCAGATAACACTATCTTCCTCTCAAAGCCTCAGCTTGCAGCACACACAGGATGGCCGGGACCTGACGGGGGAGCCGACCTTGGTGGTGGGGCTGCCCGCACCTTTCTGGTCACCTCTGGGATGGTAGCTGTCACGACGAGGCAGACGAGAAGGGCTGCTTATCGTCTTGACCGCTCTGCGACGAAATGCATGGGTTGTGCAGACACGCTGCGTAGCCACGCCCGTCACTAGGTCTTACTTTTGGGGTAGGGCTTACATTGCGCACATGCTTAGGAATCCTGCTAGGGCTTATTTTGTGGGTAGGTCTTATTTTTGGGGAAACACAGCAGCTAGAAGGACGGGTGCAAGCCAGGCACAGCACCACTCCCTCCCACCTATGCAGACCCCATGGGGTCATCTCCTGGAGGTTCATCTGCTCTCCAGGGATCCCTAACAAGGATGTTCAAAGTATAAAGGTGGGAGCTACCTCCTGGGACAAAGTTGGCAATGGGGGGGGGGCAGGATTCTGGGGGCCACAGCACGAGGAGGCCCCAGCAGCCCCCTCCCTTGCCTCAGTCCTCCCGGGTTGCTCTCAGCAACGGGCTCGTACGAGGATGGTCATTGTGCCTATTCACTCCCAGAATTGCACTTTGACTCAGCAAATGCTGACAACAGACTCTTCCAGGTCCTGGGGATTGAAGGGCTTGGGTCTAGGCCCTCTATCTTTGTCCCTTAGTAACTGTGTGGGGTTCAGCCGGGCCCCTAACCTCCTGGAGCTTCCACGGCACTGTCTGCAGAATGTGAACAACAATGTCACCTGCTCCAAAGGGTTGTCAGGAAGACTCAGTGTTCAGCCCCGGGTCTGGCACCCGGTGAGCAACCAATGAGCGTTTGCCAGATTCCCATTCCAGAGATGGGTACATCCCAGTCCTCTTGGTGTGTGATTTTACAGGGGGAAGACAGCTCAATTTTTAAAAAGAGAGTTATATGAGTGTTATTTCTACATCACAGAGTTGATGTTAAGATGGGCATGAGCCACAAGTACGAGCAGCTCTAGGAGCCCAGAAGAGAGGTGTCCGACCCACAGGTGGTACTCAGGGAAGGCTTCCCGGAGGAGGTGACTGCTGAGTTGAGTCTTGAGGACTGAATAGGCATTGGCCCAGAGAGGGAAGATGCTTGGCAGGGACAGAAGTCTGTGCTTAGCAGCACAGCAGGGGCAGATACTTGGAGGCATTGCATGAACAGGAAGTGTGCCCAGTGCTGTTACTGGACAGTGGCATACAAGGGAACATGAGCGTCAGAGGGTGACATCAGAGAGGCCAGCAAGGACATAAGGTGGCTGGAATTTTGGGGTGGAGCCTGGGGCCAGGGGTAAGCCCCTGGAGGGTTTTCCAATGGGGGAGCAGCACGATCACATTTGGGTTCTGGAAGGTCCAGCCCGGACACTGTTTGGTGGGACCGTCGGAGGGAAGAGGAGGAGGAGTTTGTTGGTGCATCTGGACGAAGGCTGACGAGGCCCCAGGCTGGGCAGAGGGGATGGTCTGGGGTGCAGGGCAGAGCCTGGGATACGTGGGAGGGAACGGAATATTAATAGCAAAGCCTCAAATTTCCCCCGGTCCTTGGTTTCCCTTGACCATGATTTGAAACATATCACATATGTCTTCTGGAGTGATGGGTTGTTTACCAGGGTTTCAGCACTGACATCATCTCTCCCCAAATTAGCCTCATCTTTCTCAGCCAGTCTGCCATATCCGGGCATG
The DNA here is from genome assembly GCA_008750895.1 of Mirza zaza. Lineage (NCBI taxonomy): Eukaryota > Metazoa > Chordata > Mammalia > Primates > Cheirogaleidae > Mirza > Mirza zaza. The sequence continues at coordinate 17,024 of VSMD01102515.1, read as the reverse complement.
TTTTGCTTTGATCAACTGTTGTTTGCTTTGCTTTTTTTTTTTCCTCCTTCCCAAATTCCGATCCCAACTCCTTGCCACAGGCCTGATTCTCCACGTCCTCCTGGGATCATGGCGAACATTCTGGCTTCTCATGGCCCTGGACAACTCACCGAATGCTCCCCTTGCAGTGTCCTGCCTGTCGTCACGGGGGCAGCTGGGGGGGATATCGTGGTGCCCACTTTAGAGATAAAAGGGCAGAGGAGCTGGGAATGTAAGTGACTTGCCCAAGATCCTACAAGTAGCCATTCAAATCCCAACCTTTTTGGTGAAAAATAAACTTCTGGAATAATTTTAGATTCGTAGAAAAGTTGCTAAGGTCGTACAAAGAGTTCCCAGGTGCCCTTCGCCCAGATTTCCCCATCGGTAGCATCTTACGTCACCGTGGTACATACATCTGTCACAACCGAAAAACCAATACTGGTACCTGTGGTGGGCAGAGTAGTGGTCTGTGTCCTCATCCCTGGAACCTCTGAAGTGTCCCCTTGCCTGGCAAAGGGGCCTTGCAGGTGTGATTAATTTAGAGATCTTGAGATGGGGAGAGTATCGGGATCACCGGAGGAGCCCAGAGTAATCACAAGGGGACCCATAGGAGGGGGCAGTAGAGCTAGGGCCAGCGAGATTAGACGTGAGGACGGAAACGAGACAGGGATGGGTGGGAGAAGAGGTGTTAAACTGCTGGCTTTGAAGGTGGGGGAGGGGCCCGAGCCTGGGGAGGTAGGCGGTTCTGTACGAGCTGGAAAAGGCAAGGAAACGGACTCTCCCCTGGAGCCTCCGGAAGGACCCAGCCCTGCCGACACCTCGACTTTAGCCCCGTGAGACCCACTTCAGCCTCCCAGACCATAACGTCATAGATCTGTGCTGTTTTAAGCCATTAGGGTTGTGACAATTGGTGCAACAGTAAACACAGTACATTCCTATAAATTGAACTGCAGACTTTTCCTGGATTTCACCAGTTGGTTTCACCAGCGGTTGCCCACCTGCAGGGAAACCGGGACTCTGTTATAGCAAAGAAGTGTGGGGCACAGGGTACATGCTAGGTGCAGAAAAGCAATGCGATTTCTCTGCAGAAGATGCTTCACACAGGTGAGAAAGTCCCAGGGATTCAACAACAGGTGAATGGTGCGGATGGAGGTGTCAGTTGTCCTTCCTGCAGCCGACAGACTCTGCTTGGTGACACGAACACACGAGGCTTTGCCTGATTGTTGAGAAGGTCTGTGCGTTCCTGCTCCCTCTGCTCGGGGTCTCGCCAGGCGGCCCCCAGCCCCCACCGCCCCCTCGGCATGGGGTGTCAGCAGTAGTCCACACCAACGCCACTCCCTGCCAGCAGCCCGGGCAGCCTTAACACCTAAGGCACACACCACCAATGTGGCAAACTTTACAGCTGTTTCAGCTGCAAAAGCCAGTCCAAAGTAGCACAAGCGCTGAAAACGCAAGACCCACAAAACATTGCAACAAAATGGGCTCAGCTCTGGAGCCCTGGTCTCGTGCACGGTGCTTGGTGACGGGTGACAACTTCAGTCTGCTGCTGGTCCCTCACTCTGCAAGTTAGCGCGTCCGCGCCTTCTGCCCAGAGCCGACAGTTACCGCCGCGTGGCGCTTGTCAAGAGACGAGTGTCTACGCCTGTGTCCTCCTCAGTAAACCCGGGTCACAATCTCAGGGGGCTGTAGGGGGACTCGGTGGGATGGCGCACGTTGCTGCCTTAGCCCGTGCCCAGCCCCGAGCGAAGTCACACGTGCAGGGAGGAGACGCTGCACGTCCAGCCAGAAGCGCGCGCTGCGTCAGGCGGCCGCCGTCTACAGGGTTCACGTACGTCGTCTCGTCTAATCCAGCCCAGCTGGTGCCGCCCCCCTTCCCCAGGAGTGAATGGGGTTCAGAAGGGCCACACAGATCTGCGGGCAGCAGAGCCGGTACGAAACGGAAGGGGTGCCAAAAACTCAGCCATCAAGATAAATTATATTTGAATGCAATATTTCAAAAAGTCGAAATTAATGCAGAAAGGCTCCAGGGCAAATGTCCTGTTCTAAATGGAAACAGGATCGCTCGGGCTGTTTTCTTTTGCTCGGACTCCGAGAGGGCTGGCGTGGTGCTGGGGCTGACCTGTGCTGGCTGCGTCCTCAGGCAGGTGCCCCTCCTTGGGTGGCACAGGTGGCCCGAGGGTCCCGGGCCTGCGTCCCCTTCTCAGCAACCGGGTGGGGAGGCTGCAGTGCAAGCTGCGCTGGGGGCCGGGTCCTCACTGACACAGCAGCTGCTCTGCACACCTCGAAGGGATGTACCCCCCCAAAATATTGGGGTGCTGCTTCTGTTCTCAAAAGAGGCCTGGTGTTATATGTGCAAAAAAGATCCCACTGGGAGGAGGCAGCGGCGCCCCGTGGTGGAAGGTCAGGCTTGGGGCTGCGCCGGACTTTGGCCGAGGTCCCTCCCGACGCCCCCAGGCTGGCACCGGTCTCGGAGGCAGCTCCGCCAGCCCTGGTTCCCCCGGGTCGCTGACTTCTGCTCAAGCCTGTGGCACCCGGCTACGTTTTACTCTCACCTCCTCCTCTTTCTCCTGCACGGCAGTCCTGCTGAACTTTTAGGCCAGTTAGGCACAATCTGAATTTCTTCTGATCAGCCCTGGCTGTTTTTGCACTGATGACGACTGGGCCTGGGCCTCGGTCCCTCCCCACAGCAAAGGCTTCTGGGGGAGGAAAAAGCCGCGTGATGAGCTAATTCCCGTTTCCTGGGAAAGAGCCCGGCGAGGCCCGATGAGGGTCCGGAGCAGACAGCCAGCGGCGTTGAGAGCGTCTCTGTGTGCAGTACAGCAGGGAGAGCGGCAAGCTTCTAGAACACTGATCCTGGGAACCTCACCTTCCCTAGGGGGGCAGGCCGGGTGCTGGGGAGACGGGGCCAGGCCGGCAAGGATGACAGGAGTCGGGGGCTAGGTTGCCCTTCTAGCAACAGTCTGCAGGAGCTGGGAACTGTGACGCCCTGGGCAGCGTCTGTGCCCTCCAGTTTGCCGCAGACACCACCACTCCCTATTGTTCTCCGTCCTGTCTGCTGTACTCATTTATACTACCCGTCCTGCTGCTGCAGAAGTAACGTCTCTGTCTTCTTCCTCCCCGCTGGGGCTAAGCTTTTTGCATCCTACTCTCAGAGAATCTGAAAACCAGGGAGGGAAGGGGGTCCACCGGCTCTTCTCTGACCCCCCGGGTCAGGCTTTATTGCCCAGCAAGTGCTTACCTTCTGCCCACGTCCCCAGGCCGCCACTGGAGGAGGACCGTCCCTGCCCCACCGACGCTGGGCCCGACCCTGCGGTCTGCTTTGGCCAGCGGAGCGTGCGGGAAAGTGACGCTGTGCCAGTCCTGAGCCTGGCCTTCGGGGACGTTCCCTACTCCCACCCGCCCCCGTGGCAGCTTCTGAATTTACTCCTGAGAATAACAGACTCCTGGGGAGCTGCTGCCCTTTCCACCCCAGAAAGTGCAGAGATGGAGATCGGCCGTCTGTTTCCCCCGTACCTCCGAGCGTGAGAACAAACGCTTCCTGTGAGCCGCTGCGCTCTGGGACGCAGGCTGGCGGCCGGGGTGGCACAGGACGATGTTCTGCCTTCCCGTTTCAGCCTCACGCTGCAAGCAACGTCCTTCTCTCCGTCTGTGTAGTGTCAGCGGAAATGCACGTGTTAGCTAGCCCTCGGGGCGGACGCGGTGGCTAGATTTAACCCGGGGATCCGCGCGTGCCGTGAGCGCCCTTTGAGGACAAGTGACCGTGCTGCTCGCTATGCATTCGGTGCTCACGAACCAGCGACGCGCGTCACGGAAGGTGGCTCTGATCAGAAACACGCTGTGACAAGGCTGCATGTCCATCAACCGGGGAAAGCGTGACCGGAGGCTGCGGGAACCCGACCCTGTGCTTCCCCGGGAGCCGTGTGCCGTGTTAGCTGCTTCCGCTCCGCGGCGACTTTATGGCCGTAGCTGCGCGTGAATAACGGGAGTGGACCGCAGTGCCCCTAGGCGAGACCCGCCGCCGTCTCTCCACCAGCCACGTCCCGGCCCGGGCCGCGTCCCTGGCACAGCCTCCTGCCTACGCGAGGGAGGACAGACCGGTAGGGGAGCGCCCGGCTCAAGGTGCTCGCACAGAGAGGTAGGTAAGGGACCGAGCCTCTGCGGGAACCGGGTCCGCCGTGCGCTGTCCCGCCACGCTGGACCCCAGAGCAGGGCTGGGAGGGGGGGTGGGGGGAGGGTGGCGGGTCGCCAGCTCGCCAGCGCCCACACGGGGCTCGGGTCAGCCTCCCCGAGGTCGGCAGCCGCCTGCCCTGCACAGTCCCCTGGCCCTCCCCCCGCCTCGTCATGGCCCGGCCCCCCGGCCCTCACCTGTGCTCCCTCTTAAATCATTTTAACTCGTCACAGGCCAGGCACCCGCCTTGCCATCTCTCTCGGTAGTTTTTTGTGGTCAATAAGATTCCTATACGTGAATAACATAGTAAATGTAGACCACACACTTTTAAACAGAACATAAAAATCACCAATACCACTGCCCCAAGGAAACCAGGGTCGCTATTTCAGTGTTTCTCGTCATTTTAACACGCAGCCACATATGCACACGCACACAGAGAAACAAAATGGGGAATTACATTTATTTCCTGCTTTATTCACATGAAATGTTGTGAGCACTTTCTCAAGTCGTTAAATATTTCTCCGAATGTCACCTTCTTGTCTGCCTATGTTGTATCCATTTTGAATGAGCTCGTGGATGAACGTTCATTCCTCTTATTGGCCACTTAGGAGTTTTAGTTTTTAATCATTATGGAAACAATGTAACAAAGAAAATGTTTATAACGTTCGGTTCTTTTTAAACCTATTACCAATTTGGAATTCTCAGCCCTGGACAGCCTGCGGCATCAGACATTAGTCCCATTTTAGAGGCGAAGAAACCAAGAGCCCAGAGAGGTCAGAGACTCACCTGGAGTCACCCAGCAAGTGAGGCCCGGCCTGTGCTTTAGATGCAAGGGAATATTCCCCTTTTCAAAGGCAACAGGCCTCTAATTTGGGGCACTCTCTTCAAACCAAACCAAAGCCACGAGCTCTGTTTGCATTAGATTTTATTTTCTGCCAACAGAAAGTACTTGGAGCGGTTCCTTTTCTCTATGCGCTTTCGTGGTGTTGGGAATGTGCCAGGGAGTCTGTCTGGGTGGTCTCTGCGGTTGGTCCCTGAGGGCCCCGGGGTGGTCCACCCCAGGGTCTGTGAACGGCAGCCCACGGGCCAAATCCAGCCTCCCACTTGTTCTTGTACACCCTGAAAGCTAAGAGTGGCTTTTACATTTTTATGTGGTTGAAGAAAAAAAAAAAAATCAGACGATTGCAATTGATTTCAATGATAGGGAACACTAACTTTGATCCCCCAATTCACCAAAATATCATCCTCCCCCAAATTCCATTCTTTTAACTAGCAAACCTGTATTATTTTTTAAAGGCTACACTCAGTTATATTTAGAGTTTCATCAATAGGCCTCCCTCGGGGACTAAGGTTTGGACCCTGTCATGGGGATCTGAGATAAAGAACCAGGTGAACACTGAAGAGTGTCACTGGACGGGGCCACCCGCCCCACCCCCGAACAGCGGCAGATGCCGGGGAGACCGGAGCGTCCGGCCGGGCGGGTGGCGTGAGGCTGTGTGCAGTGACAGTACCACCCGCCTCCCAGCTTGACGGGCACAGAGCTTGGATGGCGCGAGTCTGAACAGCAACTATTTATAGACATGTCACGTAGAGTTTACAAAAAAAAAAGGGAGTCATGTCATAATGATGTCCCCAAATTTGCATTTCTCACCGGAGTCTTGCGGTGAGAGTGACAGCATTCATTTTGCGACTTTATACTTCTGCAGTTTCCTTTGGTGCCGTGACGTGTTTAGGCCGCCCCTCTCTGATGGGCATTTAGGTGGTTTCCGTGTGTGTGAGTGCGTACGCGCGTAACACGTGCCATTGCACATGATGTCACGCAGGCGCGCTTGGATGTGGATCTCTACTTAGGCCTTCGTTTCTGTACATTTCCTAGCAGTGAAATTTTTAGGGTAGAAGGGACTTTGCTTAAGTCGGTTCTGTCAATCACTCTCCAAAAAGGCTGCACCACGGTGTGCTTCCACCAACGGAGGATCCGGGAAATCATCTCCCAATTCCATAACAAACGCTGACTGTGAACCATCGTTTCAATTTTAGCCAATTTGTTAGAGTTTTTTTTTGAAGGATTGTAACTCGATGTTGGAGTTTGCATTTTCAAGTTGTAGGTATGCTTTCCCGGCTTTTTACATGTTGCCGGCTGTGTGTATTTCTTCTGCGAGTCGCCCACGCGCAGCCTTTGCTCACGCTGCCCCTGAGGTGACGGGGATCTTTCTCAGCAATTTGCAGGTGGAGCAGGACCCTGGACGCGCACTCTGTGTCTGGCTAGCTGGTCCCCGCTGCTCCCGCCCCGAGTGCAGGCCCTGCCCTCCTGCCCTGCTCCACACCGCACCCCTTCCTCCCTCCTCTGGCCCGGCCCAGGGACCCCTTTCTCTCACTGCCGCACGGAGCCCTGCCCGCCTCTCCCATCCGCATTCCCCAAAAGGCATCGATTGTGCTAAAATATCTTCCTCTTTCCAGAAACGGTGGCTATTAGAAACCCAAAAGCCAGTAACTGAGTCCTTAATACATTTTTTTGTTGTTGTTGCTGTTTGTTTTTTGAGACAGAGTCTCACTCTGTTGCCCGGGCCAGAGTGCCATGGCGTCAGCCTAGTTCACAGCAACCTCAAACTCCTGAGCTCAAGGGATCCTCCTGCCTCAGCCTCCCGAGTAGCTGGGACTACAGGCATGTGCCACCATGCCCGGCTAATTTTTTCTATATGTATGTTTTTTAGTTGTCCAGATAATTTCTATTTTTTTTAGTAGAGACAGGGTCTCACTCTTGCTCAGGCTGGTTTCGAACTCCTGACCTTGAGCGATCCACCCGCTTCGGCCTCCCAGAGTGCTAGGATTATAGGTGTGAGCCACCACACCTGGCCAGAGTCCTTAATAAGTTAAACACGGCTTTACCACATGACCCAGCAATTCCACTCCTGGCCATATGCCCCAAAGAGTTGAAAACAAGTGTTCAAATAAAATCTTATACATAAACATTCACAGCAGCATTTCTCATAAGAGCCAAAAGACAGGAACAATGTAAATAGCCCTCGACTGACACATGGATTGCAAGACGTGGTCTACCCATGTGCTGGAATATTACTCAGCCATGAAGAGGAGGGAGGTACTGAGAGGTGCCACAACACGGAGGACCCTGGAAGACACATAGTAAGCAAAATCCCTCACAAAGGCCATGTGCCGTGTGAGTCCATGGAATGTCCCCAGTAAGCAAGCCCACAGAGGCAGAAAGTGGGGCCACCCAGCGTCCCGTCACCCCCACTGCGTCGCGTGTCTTCAGCGCCCCCACAAGCCGAGCCCTGCCCCATCCCCAGGCCTCCGCGTGTGGGATCCTAATTCACGCAGGGGACGTAAGCGTCCACCGATTCCCTGACGTGTCGCAAATCCAGCTCCTGCTCTGCAGACGGGGGACAGAGCTGACTGCAGACACACCAAGGCCTTGGGGGGGGCCACAGGCGCTTGGAGGCGGCACATCTCACAGCAAGGAAGGCGGCGCTCTGGGACCCCGTTCTACTTTGTCCCTCTCTTGCGGCGTGGCCTTTGGCGCGTGGCTTCCCCTTGCCACCTCGGTTTCGGTGTTTTCCAGGGCCAGACCTGGGGCAGGATTAATCCTCGAGGTCCCGACCGGCGCTGATGTTCTGTGATGTCTTCCTGTGACAGCCCCCGTCACCATTTGGGCAAGTCACTTTAGCTCTCTGAGCCCCAGTTCCCTCGTCCACGAAAGGGGTGTAATCGTAGATCCTACAGGGCTATGAAAGAATTAAATATCTTTTACACGAGTGTCAGAGTGTCTGGGATGTAAATGTGCAGAGAGTGTCAGCTATTACCTGCGTTTGCTGTTAGTATCCTTTGAGATTCCATCGTTCAGTAAATGTTCACTGTGTATCTACTAAATACCAAACACTTCTGCAGACTGTGGGTACCCCTCATACATCTTACATCCCCAAAGGGGAAACCAGATGATAAAGCAATACACAAGCTAATATGATGTAATGTCACGTAGTAATCAGCACTTCGAGGGAAAGTAAAGGAAGGTCACGGAACAGAGGATGGGGACTCTGAGGATGGCTCTGTGGACAGGGTGGGCAGCTGAGCAGACGGCTGAAAGAAGTGAAAGAGGGGGCCACGCAGCTCTCTAGGTCAAGAATTGGCAATCTATGGCCTGCAGTCCAAATCTGGCCCACCAACTGTTTTTGTAAATAAAGTTTTATTAGAACACAGCCATGCCCATTCATTATGATTGTCTGTGGTTGCTTTTGTACTGTAAGAGCAGAATTGAGTAGTTCCAAGAGACCATAAAGAAGGCCCCCAAAGCCTAAAATATATACTGTCTGGCCCTTTACAGAGAAGGTTTGCTGGCTCCCGCTCTAGGTGAAGGGAACCACAAGCATGAAGTCCCCGAGGTTGGGCATGCTGGGTGAGCTGAGGCTCATCTCACAGGTGCTCATCACACAGGTGTGTGGCTCTCTGCGCCCCTTGCCAGGTCAGTTGTGTGTGGCTTCCCAGCCCATCAAGATTAGACGGTCCCTGGAGGACAGAAGTGAAGCTGCAGGCCTCTTCCAGAACACGAGCTAATGGAATGGGGGGCCTAAGTGGGAGCCGGCTGGGAGACAGTAGCATTTTCGAGCTATTTTAAAGCACTCGGCAGTGAGCTAGTGCTATTACGGACATTAAACCATTATCTTGGCCTCGTGGGGAGCGCGGCAGGGACCGTGCGGGGCCCCTGCTTATCCTGCAGCCTGAACAGCTCCCTCGTGTTTCCGAGAGACCTCTCTTCTCTGTATTCCCGCACACTCAGCCCCCAAATCACAGAGCCCTTCCTCCTCACCAGGCAGCCGTTCGGGAAGTCAGACCCCTGCATGCTCCGTGTGCTGACTCCAGGCAGCGGGGACCCTGTGGCCAGCCAGGCAGACGCTGTCCCGGCACTCGGAGCCGGGAGTCGCCAACTCGAAAGCTTACAAGGGCCAGGGCAGGAAACAAGCAGCAGAGAGGGTGGGGACCCTGCTGCAGTCTGTTGGAGAGGACACCCTCCCACCCCCGCAGTCCTTTACGTCTAACCATCTTTTTAAGATTGTGTCGGGCAATTAACAATTCCTTGGAGGCTCACTTGGCCCCTAGGAAGCCAATGAGCTCTCTTTTGTCTGGGGGTCTTGATTGCGTGGGGAGGGAGTTTAAAGGAAGCTTCGATCAGACCCGATATGACCCTGTGAGAAGTCTGGTGACCTGTTCACTGGGGACAGCCACAGCTTTTCACCGGAGCCCTAGAGCCCTGGAGCTGCGTCTGCTCTGAGCCTGCAGTCAGTTGGGATTACAGTGGGAGATTAGCTTAAATAAGAAATATATTTTTCCTTCATACAAAAGAAGTCCATGGGGTAGCAAGTCAGTCCAGAGATTGGTATAGCCGTTCCACAGTGTTCAGGAACTCAGACCTTTCCCATTTCTAAAATCTGCTTACTCTTCCATGAATGTGGCCCTTTTCCTCATAATCAAAAATGATTGCTTGAAATCCAGCCATCACACTCACCTTCCTTTGTGCTCCCCAAAGGAAGCCCAGCTCTGTGGTCTTGTTATCTGCACCCTCATTATACAAGTCCTCCCCAGGAACAAGGCTTCATAAGAGGAGCAGAAGTTACCATAACACAAACATATCCACACACAGAATGAACATTTATGTTAATAAATTAGCTCCTAATTAGATATTCTTCCTGTTTCCTACCAGCTACCTATCCCTAGTCATTCAAATGTGTTAGGATTTTCCTGAATGCTTGATGTTTCAAGCACCAGACAATCCCTTATCAATTACAAAGTAGAATTGGAAATACTGCCAAAGATGTAGAAATACATGAAAAAGTGAAATTTTTAAACTGCTCAGTTTCTGTCCAAAGCCTTGACAAGCCCGGATCTAGTGGAGATGATCCAGTTAAAAATTAAACAAGAGAAAATTAATAAATATAAGGATAGGATTAACTGCTTTAAATGAGAACTGTCAAAGGTTAATGGTGTCCTGTGGGAAAACTGATCCAGCCTTGAGGTGATCCAGCTCATAACACGATCTAGAGGTCAAATCTTAAGTAAAGGATGCTGTTTGTGTTGTGCTATCAAAATTTTTCTGGGGAAAATTACTCCAGAAGAAAATTATCTACACTGAATTCGTTCATTCTGTGTTCACTCTAAGAATTGAGCACATAATTTAAATTATAACTTAAATTTTTAAAATGCTTCTCAGGCTGGGTGCAGGGGCTCATGCCTATAATCCTAGCACTTTGGGAGGGCAGGGAAAGAGGATAGCTTGAGGCCAGGTGTTGGAGGCTGCAGTGAGCTGTGATTGTGCCACTGTACTACTCCAGCCTGGGTGACAGAGTGAGACCCTGTCTCTTAAAAAATAAATAAATAAAAATGCTTCTAAACTGTTTTCTTAATTTTGTATGTTTCAAAACAAAGCATAACATTTTTGTTGTTTTTGTTACTTACTATGAAATTCATATCCATATTTAAGTGTAATCTCCTTAGGAAGCCATTTTTTAGTGTCAGTTTCTCAAATACCAAGAACCTCCAGTATTTCCAATACATGCATCAGAAATGTGGGATTCACAGGCACCCATGCTCTGTCCAGTCCTGACCAGTTGTGACCATTGTCACCTACTTGAAGTATGAATTTGAATAATGCTGACTGTGAGGCCGGCACATGGGACCATTTCACCTGGCCAGTAGGTGTGCCTAACCCACTGCCCAGCACCCACACCTTAACATGGCCTCCTTGCTTAAAAATCAACTTTATTGTATATCAATAATATCAATATCAATTATATATCAATATTGTAATCAACTTATTGTATAATTTACACACAATAAAACTCATACATTTGTAGTATGCAGTTTAATGAATTTTGACAAATGTATATACCTATGTAACCTCCATCACCCCAAAAGTTACCTTATGTCCCTTTGTAGTAAATCCTACACACACACACTCACTCATTCCCTATCTTAGACAACCACAAATCTTATTTCTGTCACTATATAGGTTTTGCCCATTCTAGAATTTCATATAAATGGAATCATTATAGCATATACTATTTTGTGTATGACTTCTTTTGCTTAGCATACTATTTTTGAGACCATTTATTTTGTTGCTTGTGTAATTACTCCTTTTCATCACTGAGTAGTATTTCATTTATATGAAGAATGATATATAAAGTGTATGACAAGACGAGTATTTATATACTCTTCTAAGGAGTATAAAATGGCACAGTCACTTTGAAAAGTTTTTTGGCAGTTTCTTTTGAAGTTAAATATACATTTATTCAATGCCCCAGTAATTCCACTCCTTGGTGTTTACCTAAGAAAAATAAAAGTATATATCCACACAAAGACTTGTACATAAATGCTGATAGCAGCTTTTTAAAATAATAGACAAAAAATGGAAACAATCTGTAGCAGAAGACAGAAAAAACCCATAATAAATACACAAAAAACAAAGAGAAAGGAAGCAAAGCATACCACTACAAAAAAAATCATCAAATCATAAAGATAGCAAGAGAGGAAAAATGGAACAAAGGAATATAAAATAGAAGACAATTAACAAAATGGCAGTAGTAAGTTCTTACCTATCAATAATTTTTTTATTTGTATAAATCTATGAGGTCCTAGTGTAATTTTGTTACATTGTTGCATAATGATGAAGCCAGAACTTTTAGGATATCCATAATTACTTTAAATATAAATGCATTAAATTCTCTAATCAAAAGACATAGAACAGCCGACTGAATAAAAAAATACAAGATCCAACTATATGCTGCCTACAGGAAATTCACTTTAGCTTTAAGGACACACATAGGATGAAAGTGAAGGGATGGATGAAGATACTCTATGCAAGTGATAACCAAAAGAGAGCAGGGGTGGCTATACTTAATATCAGACAAAATAGAAAATAGAAGACAAAATAAATTTAAAGTGTTTTTAAGTTAAAAACTGTCACAAGAGGAAAGGTCATGATGCATAATGATAAAGATATAACAATTATAAATATATATACACCCAACATCAAAGTACCTAAATATATAAAGCAAACATTAACAGAACTGAAGGGAGAAATACCAATATAAAAATCTGAATATTAACTAGGAAAAAGCAGTAAACTACCTAAAAGAGGTAAAAAAGGATTCTAAAGGTTTTAGAAATTGAAACACAGAAAGCAGTAAGGCCAAGGAGAATGAACAAGGAAAGAATTAAGAACATGGCAGAGGCTCCTCCACCCTGAGGCTGAGATTCAGTCCTCAGAGGAAAGGAATGGATGCCTCAGCAAACATGCAGACTGCTGTGGTGAAGAAACTTCCAGGAGAGTGCAGCTCAGAGATCATCTGTAGGAATAGCCTGCTAGATGGCTAGGAAACTTGCCGAAAGGCATGAGTGGGCCAGACCTGGTTCATGAGGGCTGAGGAGTTGAGTGCAACAGCCCTGCACTCCAATCTGTGGGCATCCAGGCCACAAACACATCCCCCCAGAACTAAGAAGAGAGATCTGGTCACTGCTGTTGATGAAACCCAACATCAAATTGGCTTGTGAAGGAGAAATGTTTACAGGGTCCAGCTGCAGTGTTGCAGAGCAGGGCAAAGAAGAACAGATTTGGGGCTGAGAAGTGATTAGTTGATAACTGGTCCATAGCCCCAAATCCCATTAACTGGTGACTATGGATAAAAGCACTCTGATATGTCCATGTGGCATGACTTCCTTTTATATTCGTGTGCTCATCTGTGCCATTACCCTTGTATAGTGATAAGAATCACTTTAGGTTTACAGGGATGTGAGTGGAGAAGTCAGTAGCTCTAACGTGGTGATGCTTTTTCTTCAGTGGTGGAAGTTATAGCTATACTCTGCTGCACCTGCAATACAGTGTCTAGCCCCTAGGGGGTGCTCAGTGAACACTTGATGAAAGTGTACATGAGCAGAGTCTGAGGATGGAAGAGCAGCCCAGTGGATTTCGGAGCTTGGAAGACAGGAACTGAGTTGGCGACGATCAGAGCCCAGGTCCCTGGGAGTGACAGATGGGAGCATGTCCACACAGCCCAACAGCTTCCTTCTCTGATGGTCAATTCTCCCCCTGACCCCAATAAATGTGAGCGTTTATTGCAGTCAAGGTGTGCTCGCATTGCATACGTAACCTTGTTTCTTCTCTAGGAGTTCATCACGTAACTCCAATTCTTACGTGCACTTACAGACAAGGAGACTGAGTGTCAGTCGTCACACAGGGTCACAGCTGTTCTTTACTGCGGTGCAGGGCAGGGCGATTGTCATCGGCCCCTCGGCGTCACCAGTGAAGGTGATGGCTAGCACGAGTGTGCAGAGTCCCCAGTGAGCACACTCTGAGTTCACGAAGCTGCTCGGCAGGGCAACGATTCACATTTCCTCCGCAAGCCCTCCCGTTTAAAAGCATGCCCTCTGCAACACTTCAGCATGAGGCCCTGCACGTTCGCTGTTCATGTCCTCTCTCCCAGAAGCCATCTGCTGGGGAAATCAAGGCTCACCTGTGAGCTAAGAGGACGCAGCGGGCAGCTGTCACTTCCATCCGTTTCTGTTGATGAACGTCCGAGGGAGGGATGCTGCTACTACCCGCCTGACTCCGTAGAAGATTCCTCCCCAGGAGGTGGGTTTGCGTGCCAGGAGTGACACTCGAACACAAGACGAATGAGCCACGTCTGGGCAGAGGGAGGGGACGAGGTCAGGAGGGAGAGGGAGACCAGACCTCAGCCTGCAGCAGGCAGAGCAGAATGGATTTGTTGCAGTGGCTGGTTTTCATTGATTTTTCTGTCCCGTTATCTCGGTCAAGAGTTTTATAATTGCAAACGCCTGCTCAGAGGAGGTCCAGCATAAAGGAAAATATGTTCATTCACTGAGCAAGCATTACTTGTGCACCCGCTCGGGGCCGCACGCGGCGCCTCTGGAAACAGGTGCTCGTGGGGAGTAAACGAGGTAATTGCAGAAATTGTGAAGTGCTGCGAAGAGACGGAGATAGTGCCACAGAGCGGGAGGGGAGACGGTGAAGGGAAGTGCCTCTGGGGAGGTGACCACTGAGCTGAGGCGGGCATGAGGGAGCCAGCAGTTTGGAATTTGGGTGAAAAACTGTCCAGACTGAGGGAACAGCAAGTGCAAATGCCCTGCGGCAGGACTGTGCATGGCAGAGCAGGAGAAGAGAAGGCTGCCGTGGCCGGGTGCAAGGAAGCAAGGAGGAGATTCTGGAGGCCAGGTAGGAGCAGGGCCCGTTTCCATTTTATCCTAAGAAGCTCAGGGAGCCACTGGTGTGTGTGTGGGGGGAGGGGTGTCAAAGTGGCTGCGACAAGTGAGTGCAACCTCAGGAGGGGCGGTGGGGTCAGCAGCTGGGCCAGGCTGTCCTTCTCTCTGCAGGCTTGTCACCTCACGTCTCAGGACGGAGGCAGGAGCACAGGGTTAGGAGGACGCCTGCCGCGTCCATAGAGCAGACGGGGGTACAGACTTTTCCAGAAGCCCCGCGAGCTCCCACCTTCATCCCACCGCATTGCCAGGTCACCTGTGCATCCCAGCTGTGGGTGGGGGGGTGGCTGGGGGACCAGGCGGCGGCCAGGGGAATGGACCGCCAGTCACAACGTGTTCCTCGGGCCGGACTCGCTGACCCGCGGTCACCAGTTAGGGTTCCGCGGCAAGGAGTGGGTCAGCTCCTGGGGCCAGTGGAGACCACGTCTCCCGCCCAGGTGGTCTCCCGCCCAGGTGCTCGAGTGGAAATTAGGGGTCTGTGCAAAGTGCATGGGATCAGCTGAGACAGGGGCCACCCCACCCCCACCCCGAGCCTTCGGAGGGAGGGAGGTTGGGGGCAGGCTCCAGGGCAGGGAGCCCACGGGGCTGCGGCCTGCGCGGAAGGCGGCGGCGGGGCCTCGCGTTAGGAAAGGCAAGTGCGCCCTCTCGCGGCCGCGGGGCGCCCAGCGTCCTCCCAGCGCGGCGGGAGCCCAGGCTGGCGGGGCACAGGGTTTGACCGCGTCCCGCCCCTGCCCGAACCTGCAGGGAAGGGGAACCAAGGCAGCCGGTAAGAACTATGCCAGGCATCCTTTTACCCAGCCTGCAAATATTGACTCCGTCGTCTTAGCAACCCTGCCAGGTGGGTCCCATCCGTGTGTCCGTTTTAATGATGAAGTCACTTGCCCCGTATCATGGGGACAGGATCAAACCTGAGCCCACCTCAGGTAGAGCCACTGGGTTTGGAGACGGCAGAACATACCTGTAGAGATTACACCTGGGGGACAATTGCATCGATGGTGAATTATGTTTCTTTACTGTTTTTAACTTATTTAAAAAGCCTTGACCAGGATTTCCTAGCCTGGGGACTTAAGGGGTCAAAGGATAAGGTTCGGAGATCCTGGAACTGGAAGTCAAAGGTCGTGCGCGCGTCTGCTCGTTTCCTTTGGTGAAGCCCAGTGCGGCCGGCAGGTGGGCGGAGGTGCTGGGAGCCAGAGAAGGTGAAGGGCCCAACTCTGTATTTGTGTCTAGTGTTTATTCTTTGGTTGAGTCTCGCAGGGGCGAGGGGTGGAATTGATTAGAGAGTGTTTGTCACAAAAGCTTGTCTGATTCCTAATTGACTGGTGATGATCTTACACTTTGCATAAATCAGCTTTTGTTTAGCTCTGGAAACATCTTGACTTTGACACCTAATCAGGGCCTCTCAGAGTCTGAGGAAGGCCAAAGTCACCCCCAGATCTAAAATTAAACTTAAAAAAAAAAAAACCAAAAGGAGATATAAAAATTGTGGTCAGTTAGAAATGTTTATGTTTAAGAAAGTCATGCTCTTCGTGTGAGATGCAACGATTACACGTCTAAATTTGTACGTGGACTCCATGAATAAACGGCCCAGGCCCCCTTGTCCTCCTGCCCCTCTCCTCGACCTCAAAGGGCACAGAGCAGCCGAGTCGCATCCGCCCAGGTGCTGGCTCTGACCAGAGATGACGTAGCGTCCCGCCACCTGTCCAGATCCTGGAGAAGCAGTTCAGAGAAGCAGGTTGCTCTGGGGGGAGCTCAGAGGGCAGGGGCAGGGCCGGAGGGAGGAGGAGGAGGAGGAGGAGAGCTCTCACCTCCCGGAGTTTAATTCCTTATAATCCGGCCTCAGTGTGTTTGGTGCAGAAGAAGCCCCAAAGCTCATTCCAGAAAATGAAAGAAATTATTCTGAATTTCCTGCTGTTTGGGCAATAATAGATTTGGGGCTTAGGACTTGGTTTCTATGTCTGCCACTCTTTGGCTGTGTGACTATGGGTTAACTTCTTTGAACATGAGATGCTTCACTTTTCAAGTCAGGTTGAGGCATTGCTGCCTCCCTGGGCGGCCGTGGGGGTCGGCGGGGTTGGTTTCGCCGGCACTGAGGGAGGGCCGGGAGCACGGGGCTCTGCCTGCCCTGGGAGGCAGGACCGCTCACAGAAGGCAGCAGGGCGGACTTTACTGAAGGTTTGAGCGACTTGCAATTCACTACTGGTTGTCCCTCGTCCTAAAAAGGCTCCTGGCCATTTTCAAGTTCTGGTGCCGGTCTCTGGCTGTTTTGTCCAGCTAATCTTCCCTTCCTCTCCTCCTCCTCCTCCTCCTTCTCCTCCTTCTCCTCCTTCTCCCCTCCCCTCTCCTCTTCTCTCGTTGCAGCTTCCCTCTCTTCTGAATTCCTCTTGACTTCTACACAGAGCAGTTCAGCATCTTTTGGTGGCCTCACTTCCAGGGTCACCACAAACAGCTGTGCAAACACAGCCCCAGGTGGCACCCATTACATCACAGGCTACAGCAGGGAGCCACAAACTGCAGCCCCCCCCCCCCCCCCCCCCCCCCCCCCCCCCCCCCCCCCCCCCCT